>CM051497.1:4456-124291 GCA_028031935.1 Paedocypris micromegethes
CCCTAACCCTAACCCTAAACCCTAAACCCTAACCCTAACCCCTAACCCTAACCCTAACCTAACCCCAACCCCAACCCTAAACCCTAACCCTAACCCTAACGCCATCTTCCTTCCCTCTCAGGTTTTAAAGCAGTTTTACGTCCAAATTTTATCAAAAAGGTTCTTAACCTTTTAACGATCGTCATTTTATCCCATAAATTTTAATTAACAACTTGCTGTGGAGATTCCTAAAAGAACCACCCAACCACCTTCACCATGGCGTGAACACCCAACCACCAACAAACAACTCCAACCGGAATGTCCATCTTCACACCAACCATCAACGAAACAGCTATCATCCAACTGCAAATTCTACAACTTCGGCACACCACCCAGCTTTACAAAAACTTTCACAACCTCTGTCACCAAACCGGACAATAAGGACACTCCTGCGGACAAGGCTAATCCTGGACTCAGGTAGGAACCTCCACAATAATCTTAATTTTATTTGGCTTTCACCTTCTTCACTTCACTAAATTTAATAGTACACTTGAGCACATTCATTCCTCTCCCAATAAAACTGCTTTGCTTCCTGTGTCTTTTCTATCTCACACTCACACCACATGCACATAACAACGCCTTCGGTTTATCTTTCTCTCCCTTACGTGTAGAACCTCTTATTCAAAATGTATCACGCCTCCCACGTCCATCTTCCCTCAAACCAACACCGCCCTACACATCGTCCACCTACAACCACTCCGAACTCACTACACAGACACAAACCGACATCAATTCACCCACCCTACCGACGTGCATTACTACCTACACCCTCTATGCCACCCAGATCCCACTTACAACACACCCACTCACTCTCTCATGCCACCACGAACTTCAACCACTACACACACAACCGCATACCAAGACACCAGGTACACCACCCATGTAGACCAACTCCCACCAGGGCCTCAACACACAGTCACTCACAACACACACTTGACCCAGCAACCAGACTCCAAGCTAAACAATATTTCAAACTAATCCAGATCTTACATCACAAGAAAATCATTGATCTAGCTTTTCACTCACAAACACTACCACCAGGTATGCACAGACAGGCACAGAAACTCACTCTTTTCATCAAACCAGCTGCTCCATCACCACAAACACAAACACTCATACAGAACAATACAGATAACTGGATGAGACAAAACATACACATCCTTCACCAACATTACACCTCTTCCTTCCAATCTCTAACTGAGAACCCCGCTGGCTTCGATGAGGTGGCCTTCCAGGTAGCAGGGGGTTGGGCTAGGAAAAGATTTGGCAACAGACTCTCAGATTCCACCATACCGGAGATCCTACATATCCTAAATCCACCGTCTACATCCACAACCACAACAATAAACCATCCATGCAGCCCACCACGGCCGCCAACACAACTTGATCTCCTAGATAGACCTACACATAACACCCACAACAGCCAAACACCCCAACAGGAAATCACACCAACCAGGAGTGCATCCTCACACACTCACAATGAATCCGTCACCCACCACTTACAACAACAATCTAACACCCTTTCACCCAAGCCTCCTCCAACCACCCAAATAGACCCACCACATTCTACGGAGTCTTCCCTAACTCTCTCTCCACTCTCTGCACTCATACAGGTGAGCCTTTTGGAACTGGCGTCTCCACAGCAAGGGGAGAGGGTGCTGACGATACAGGGTCAGAGAAAAGCTGAACAAGCAAAACCAAGCCCACCCGAGCCCTCTCCCACCCCCCTGGTGGAGACGTCTTTCCAAGGCCCTCCTGCGAGAACACATGCCCTTCCACACACCTCCACCAGCTCGCCACCTTCACTGCTACATAAAACACCCACATATCACAGGTTGCCCGACCCCAAACTCAAAGCGACACACTGGACATTACACATTAACTCCCCTTTTGTCTTCTTCGGTGATTCTAATTTGAATCGTATACCATCCTTCAGCAACCCCAACCTCCAAATCGATAGCTACCCCGGCGCTACCATTTATCAAATACTGAAACTGGTAGAGAGGACCCCCACTCACCCAAAGGTGGAAAAGGTGGTCCTCTCTATCGGCATCAATAACCGCACTCAAGACGCCAAACAGACATCCATCAAACAACTACGCCCACTTCACAGACAGCTGACCTCCATTTTTCCAAACGCCACCATCCACATCCCCCTCATTAACTTTTCTAAATACCTGGACATCACCGAACAAAACAATCTCACCACCCTTAACCAGTTCATCGAATCCAACTATAGCTTTATCCCCCGGATCCCCTCAGCAGAATTCTGCACCACTTACGACAACATCCACTGGACATCCACCACGGCACTCCATATTTACAACCACTGGTGTAAACAACTGAATTTTCAATAAAACAACCCACATCCACACACATCACTCATCCTCCTTCTCCACATACCCTCAGATCCACCTTACAATCCACGGACACCCTTCTCTTGAACCTTTCTTCCACCTTCACACCATCCCCTGAACAAATTACCCTACTGGAGAGAGGTCTCACCTTCATCCCTAGCAACATCAAGCCTGTCCGGGAGGAACTGCAGAGGGACGTCCACCAGTACCACCGGCGACTCAAACTCATCCATCACTTTGCTCACGACAACCAAACTCTACCGACACCGTTCACCTACCCATCCACCTGGGAACCTCCTTCCTCTTCACTCAACCGCACCTTACGCAAACACATAACCCGAGACACTCACACACTACACCGACACCTTCGACAAACAGGACCAGTCACCAACAACAATCTCTCAATAACCGAACTCCAAGCCTTAAATCAACTAAAAAACAATAAAAACATCATCATCAAACAGGCGGACAAGGGCCCCAAGATAGTCCTACTCGACACCCACCAATACCTACACGAAGCACACAGACAATTGGAGAACACCAACCACTACCTACCCATCACCCACACAACCCAAACACTGGCCCACAAACAAATCACCAAACTAATCCAACAACTTTACAATCACAATCACATTAATCACAAACAATACACCTTTTTATTTGGACCACTCAATCCCAGACCTCGTCAGTTTTATCTTCTTCCAAAAATCCACAAGGACCCAGAATCCTGGACGGTCCCGTTTGCGGTTCCCCCGGGCAGACCAATCGTTTCGGACTGCAATAGCTCCACCTATAACGTCTCTATTTTCCTCAATCACTTTCTCCACCCACTTTCCACCCTGCACCCGGCCTACTTAAAGGACACCTATCACTTCCTAGACAAAATTCGTTCCATGACTTTCTCACCCAACTCATACCTCTTCACTATGGACGTGGACAGCCTGTACACCAATATTGACACCCAATCTGGTGTTCAGGCTGTCCGCAACCTTTTCCGACGACACCCAAACCCCTCTAGACCGGACACCATTCTTCTACAACTTCTCGAAATATGCCTCACCCACAATGACTTCTTGTTTGACAACACACTCTATCTCCAGATACACGGCACAGCTATGGGCCAAAGGTTCGCCCCGGCCTACGCAAACATTTTTATGAGCGAGTGGGAGCATGCTGCCCTAGCCAAATGCTCTCTTAGACCACAATTCTACTTCCGATTTCTAGATGACATTATAGGATCATGGCCACACTCACCCCAAGATTTTTCCACTTTCGTAAACACCCTAAACGCACACCACCCCTCCATCAAACTCAAGTCAACTCTTCATCCACATCACATCAACTTTTTAGATACCACGGTCTTTTTCACACAGATATCACCTCACACCAAAACACTGGCATCTAAAGTCTACTTCAAACCAACGGACACCCACACCCTCCTGCACAAGCACAGCTATCACCCCAAACACACTTTTTCCTCGATAGTTAAATCACAAATTATACGCTTTCACCGTATCTGCACCCTTACAGCCGACTTTGAGCACGCGGTCTCACTTCTGTTTCAGGCACTCAGAAAACGACGTTATTCAAAACGCTTCCTCAGAACCATAAAACACCAGACGCTGGCGCAGCTTGCCCCCACTCGCTCCGAACCACCGGTAACACCCCATGCTTTCCCCACTCACAACCGGACCCATCCCTGCGACAACGACCAAACTCCCCCTCCTCCTCAATCCTACACCAACAGGACGCACCCCTCCCCCAACCCTCATTCCACTTTCCCTCCCAACCCTCCTGTCCTCACCGGCCAACACCACAACCGAGACCTCTCTCCAAATCTGGTCCCATTTGTCTTCACCTTCCACAAAACCAACACCATCTTACAACACACCTTCAGATCACATTTCCACCAACTTCAAACTAAAGCACCTGTTTTTAGGGACCACACCTTTCTGTCGGCCTACCGGAAAAACAAAAACTTAAGAGACCACCTCATCCGCTCCACCTTTTCACGTCACACGAACACGCGTACACAATCTGAAAACCACCACTTTCTCAACACCCCCTTCATCACTAATCACCACACTAATCTATCAGCACCCACCCAAACTATTCCCCCAGATACACCCAACGTGGTTTATGCCATTACCTGTACACACTGTCGCTTCATTTATATTGGGGAAACGGGCAACACCCTCAGAACACGACTCAAACAACACTTGCACACTATAAACAAAAAAAGTAAAGACACCCATCTGGTCAATCACTTCCAAATTCACGATCCTTTTAATTTACGCACCTGCACTTTAGAGCACAACCCTGGGTGGTCCACCCCACAAAGGAAAAGAGCAGAACGCACTTGGATCACAAAACTTGACACCTGCTTCCCTAATGGTTTAAATCATAAACACAATTAAAATCCATCCAAAACACTCCTTCTCCTCCTCCATCCGTGCACACACATACACACACACACACACACACTCCCTACATGAGGGATCTGGGGAGCCTCCTAACACACCTTAACTCACTAACTGTTTTGTGTGTCTACTAACCCACTAAATCCCTTACCCCCCTTTTTGGCACTTATTTTGGTCTTTGCTTTTCTTGGTTTCTTGTATGGGCACCTTAACCCTAGCACTTACACCACCTACCCCTTTTAGCACTTACCTCCCCAGTCCCCTCTACCACCTCTCGCACCCACTCCAACTTCCCTAAGCCCCCCTCATCACATCAGCCCGAACTGACCATCCCCCCAACCCTACCCACCTCCATCCCAACCCTTACCATACCCCCCTCCCCATCCCAACACTACCCCCACCCCAACCCCCTTCTCAACCCTAACTCCTACTTTCATTTTACCCACCCTAACCCCAACCCAACCCCAACCCTAACCCTAACCCTAACCCCAACCCAACCCAACCCTAACCCCAACCCTACCCCAATCCTTACCCTAACCCTAACCCCTTCCGCCTTCTCCCCATCACCTTCCTCCACACTCCCGCCCCTAATTCCAGTTCGTACCCTTCGCCAACGAAACCCCCCCCCCACACACACACACACAACATCCACTTCCTACATTTTACTCACATTTACATACACATCCAGACACACTGTCTACCACCACATACACCCCCCCACACCAATCCCCTAAGACACACACCAGGATAATTCCACACACAACACTCATGAAAGATATACAGTCGGCCAGTGCACCTCACCACAACCATGGTCACATAAAATACAAATCTCACCATTAACCTAACCCTAACCCTGACCCTAACCCTTTTCCACCACCTCTTCCTTGCCTTTATCGAACCCTAACCTTCATCCTTAACCCTTACCCTTCCCCCATCTCTTACCTTACCCACACCCAACCCTAACCTTTACCCTACCCGCCTTCCCACTCTAATCCTTAAACTATCCTAACCTAAACCCCATATCCTAACCCTATATTCAACCCTACCCCACCTAACCCTAACCCTAACCCTACCCCCCACCCCATCCTAACCCTAACCCCTATCCTAACACTAACCCTAACCCTACCCCCATTCCTAACCCTAACCCAAACTCTAACCCTACCCCTCAACACCCCCCCACCAACACAAACGCACGAATATACCCACCCACTTCACACCCTCCACCCACGTACACCCAAAACCCCCCACAATTTCCACCCCCTACATAGTGCACTCACACACACACACACAACACAACCACTATGTAACCTACAACAGTAAAAAACAAAAAAAAACCCTCCTTCCCCTCCCCCCCTACATACACACACACACATAACTTCCACCTACCACTTTCGTGCAGTCCGGAACAGACCCTAACTAGGGGGGGTCATTAACCCTAATTGGCACAACCCTAACGTTCCTAACCCTAACCAGGGGGAACTTTAACCCCAACCTCAGCCCTAACCCTAACTAGGGGGGCCCACTAATTCTTTGATTCGGCCTCACCCCAACGTTCCTAACCCTAACTAGGGGGAACCATAACCCCCAACCTCAGCCCTAACCCTAATTAGGGGGGCTCACTAATTCGGCTACACTGGGCCCTGGTGCTCGACCGTGGGGAGCAGTGCCCCGGGAGGGTTTAGGGGAGGAGGGTTGATGGCCAGTGCACTAGCTCGTTCCAACCCTTAGGGGCATCGGAGCGGGCCGTCCCCATAACCCTAACCCTAACCCCTAACCCTAACCCTAACCCTAATGGATGACACACAGTAGGAGTAGGGAGGAGAGATGGACAGCGCCCAGTCCAGACTTGGTGTTCCACCGGGTCTGGAATTCAACTCCGTTCACTTAACCCTAACCCTAACCCAACCCCTAACCCCAAACCTAAACCTAAACCCAAACCTAAACCCTAACCCAACCCTAACCCTAACCCTAACCCCTAACCCAACCCCAACCCTAACCCCAACCCCCTAACCCTACCCATTTTTCCTCCTACCTTCCAGCACAGGACCGGCTCAACCTGACGGAGATCAACGCCTTCATCAGCAGCCACTTCAACACCATATCCAGAATCCCGAACCACCTCTTCACCACCGAAACGGACCACCACAACTGGAACCCGGAAACGACCCAGAGGATCTTCTCACACTGGATCCAAACACTGGACTCTGTACCATACACATAACCATACCTTTGTATTAAATAAAAAAATAAAAAAAGAACTACCATCCATGTGACTTGCTGTGTAGAGGATCGATCTGGAGGGCCTGCACGGTGGGGGTGTTCTAACAATGCGCCAGCGCACCTCAAGTTCAAACCAGACAATTGCAAAAAACAATCTTACCTTACCTAACCCTAACCCAACCCCTAACCCTAACCAACCCAACCCAACGCACTTTTTCTATAAAACAAGCTATCACCCCCAACACACGTTCAGGGGTGTAGTAAAATCCCAACTCCTCAGATTTAAAAGAATTTGTTCGGAGAAAGAAGAATTCCTTAAGGCCACCAGATTACTGTTTAGATCGCTGAGACAAAGGGGCTACACCAGGTCATTTCTCATGAACACATTTAGAGAATTTAAAAAACCCAAAGAACCAACTGGGACCAACCAAAAGATAATCCCTTTTGCCTGCACCTACTCAGCAATGAGCATACAACTAAACAGGATGGTTAAACTTAACAAAATCAATTTACTAGGAAAAACACCCTACCTTCAGAAACACAGGTTAATTGCGGCCTACCGTTGGAACCCAAACCTCAGGGACCTACTAGTAAAAAGCAGACTTCCAACTCAAAAGGAAAAATCAAACAGAATAAAGAGAAACATACAAAAACTCATCAAAAACTTCACCACAAAACAAATATTTGGCATAAAATCCACCTTCACCGAACAAACACAAAATTGTGTTTACTTAATAACCTGTAAAAAATGCAACATGCAATACGTAGGGCAAACAAAAAACACAATACACCAGAGAACATCACAACACATACACAACATCAAAAAAAAAAACAAAAAAACACACTTACCTGGTCCAACATTTCCAGAAACGTGGAGTAGAACATCTTAAAACCATGATCCTGCAGAGCCGTCCACAGTGGGGACTGAAAGAACGATTAAAGTGGGAAAACCACTGGATTCAAAAACTTAATTCGGAATACCCACGTGGATTAAACCAGAAAACCTAGAAGGGACTAAGGAAGAGAGATGGAGAGTGCCCAATCCAGACTTGGTGGTTCACCTGGCCTGGATTTGCTTCATTCCCCTAACCCTAACCCAACTGTTCTCAGTGACTGTGAGCTGCTGATCTTAATGAGTGCACCAGGAGACAGCGCGTGGCTCTTTTGGTTCTATTCATTGCACGTTGCCAAACCGAAGGTAAAAAAAATGCAACTGTGATTAATGTAGTTAAAAACAATAGACACAATTAAGCACTTAAAATTAATCACGTGCGTTAACGTGTTAACTTTGACAGCACCATCATATATATACTCGTAATTCGTCTAATCCACAATTTATAAGTACACACGTTAATACAACCGTTTTTATTCAATTTCAAATTTTTTTTTTTTTTTACCAAAAAAAACTTCCCCAAGGGAATTAAAAAAGATTTTTTATTCTGATATATTCATAGTCCGTTGTGGATGACATTGATACTGTAAATATAAAGAGAATGCTGTGACAAATGTATATTTTGCTCGATTTCCCTCTTTTCTTCTTTTTCTAATTTGCGCACCCGACAGCTTTACAGATTCGAATTAACAGATTCATACCACGTTACACACAATTTCAATATTCATAATAGAAGAAAAGTTTTGCCATATCACTGGTCAAACACCAAAATCAAAAGTCCAGTATTTAGATTTATTGGATTGAACTTTGCACAGTATTTGTTTAGACAATTACAATTAGAAAGATAAACAAACAGCTATATAAATTACAACTTTAATATATTACAATATTTCAATTACACACACATTTTTTTGTTCACAGAATTTTTTTTTATATCTCACTATTGCAAAAATTAAATGTTGTGCTGCATTTTACATTTGAAATATAATTCTGTAAGAATGTAATGAGACAACGTTTATTCTTGCTCTTTCTGGCTTTAATCAAAACTGCTCATTTTCAGCAAGATTTAGGATTGAAATCATGTTACATGCCAAGCATGAAATGTTGTGTACATTACGTTATTATCAATATATATTATGTATAAAGTAAGAGCGTTCCAGTGCTACTTTGTGTGGAAGCTGAGCTGAATGCGCTTGTATCTCTGGAGCTCGTCCTCGGAGACGGAAGGCTGAAGGCCTGAGACGGCCTGTCTGAAATCCTCCCAACACAACATCACAGCAGCGTCTTCCCCATCAATGCCTGCGGAACCACACAACGCAAAAATACCCTTTACACACACGCATATACCAAAACAATTCCACATCTAATAATGGAATTGAAACATAAAAATGATTATTTTTGACCCGATCAGCTTTATGAATACAGTAGACAATAGACATCTTGATTTCTCTTTTTTAATCAAAAGCTGTGAATAGTTATTTTTTAACGTTTGTAACATGGATAATAGTGCTGCAACAATTCCTCGATTAATTCGATTATAAAAATGCTTCAAATTTCTATTTTGTAGCTTCGATGTTGTTTCAACACGAACCGGCAAGAGAAAGTGGGCATGTTCTCGGGCAAGTCGGCGCAAAGTTTTGTTTATGGAGAACAATGACGGAGAAAGGAGGAGAAAAGAACGACGATGAAGGAAAGAGAATTTCCATAGAAAAGGTCAAAAGTGTGGGAGCATTTCAAGTTCAAAAATATGGACCACGTGGTACAGTGTTTACCAGAGATGGGGACAAGTCACATATGGTCAAGTCCAAGCAAGTCTCCAAGTCTTAACCATCAAGTCTCGAGTCAAGTCTCAAGTCACAGTTTAGACAAATCAAGCAAGTCAAGTCAAGTCAAGGGTTCACCCCAAGCAAGTCAAGTCGAGTCATGATAAGTTTCAAATAAAGTCAAGTCAAGTCGCAGTACTAAAATAAACAGAGGTTAAATTATTAATACACGTTTATTTTTGCACAAAAAAGATGAACCTATATACATATATTATGCATCTTCACACTGCTATATTTGAATTGAAAACATGCACTTGGAAAAAATATTTGCCAAGACATTGGCACCAAGTTGTTGACGATTGGGGATCGATCGTCAATATTAATAATAATTCTAATAATAATAATAATTCTTCTGAACACACGCCATTCAATTGGCAGGTGGTGGACTGGATATGTAGTAGTCTGGGGCACAATCAACTGCGACATGGATGGCTGCTGTAGATCGCTGCAGTGTCTCTTGGATTTGAGATATTCATCATATCTGCATAGATAAAAAAACAAAATACAAAAACAATCAGGTAAAACTGTAAACATTAAAACAAAATTATTTTCCTATGCACAAACATTATTTTTTTAATGATGTAAGGAAATTAAATTGTAAATCAGATTTTCATGTTTATACACACAGAAATGGAAATACACATGAACTGACATAATGTAAGACTTGAGCATTTATATACAGTCTATGAACCTTATAAACCAGGAATTTATACACTCTTTTTCATCTAGTGATGGGACACTTTTTCATTTCAGCAGAATATAAATATGTGAATATAGCCCAGTGATGCAGGTTAATCAGCACACATTTTGTTGTTATTATTAGTGTAGACAAAAAAGTAGACAGACTTCAATTCGAACGATGAAATTGTTCTGGTCAGCATGACCAAAAAGTTTAGAAAGATTTGAAGGGCAAGTGATCGCTCGCACTGACGCGTTGATCTGGGATTTTCATGCAGTAAGCGCGAGCTGATATTCAACAACACGCACACGCAGTCAGACGATACAAACACTTGAAAATGCGCACACCTAACGTAGAGACGTTATAGCTTACGTGTAATATCGAGAAGCCCCTCATTTTAAGATGCACCCAACATTTAAATTCGGGCTGCGCCACTGTTACAGGTGTAAATGATCATCACAAAAAAAAACAAAACACATGCAACCATAGCCAATGTATGACAAACAAAAACGATTCATTTATTACATTAGTAATATTCTTTTTTTCATTACATTTATAAAGAAATGACTTTCTTACCTTTCCATGTAGTTCTTGAAATGGCGCATGAAATGTGACGTTGTGGTTGTCGTGTCAGATGTTCTTGAGTTGCATTCTCTGCATCTGTTCAATCTTTTTCTATTGGCACGGTCAAGTTCAACGTCTTTATAGCCAAACGTGACTGCTTGTGGAGCTCGACTATAGTCTGCTGTCCACGGAGCGTTTGTGCTGCGTTAAGGTCACAGGCAGGCGCTAATCACAGTTGCACAGGTGCTGCTCATGAGGCACAATTAGTTTTTTATATGCCAAAGTTTAAGTCAATTTCGAGTCTTCCACTTAAAGTCAAGTCAAGTCTCAAGTCACCTGCTCTCGAGTCAAAGTCAAGTCAAGTCATTTTCTTACTTTAATCAAACAAGTCGCAAGTCATGAAAGTTGTGACTCGAGTCCCCCATCTCTGGTGTTTACACGGTCAAACGGAGCTTGCCTATAACAGCACTACTTCCATGAATCAACATTTAACCAGAAACCACCCTGGATATTTGTGGAGCCAACAACCACAGAAGTAATATTTCTAGACACCTGGTTTTAACAGTTCATAGTTGTACCTACATTAGATGTTTGAATTTATTAAAAATGTATATAAAAATAATTTTAAAAACACAATTTTCTTTTCTTTCAGTAAATCTCAGCCCCGCATCGACACCTTCATGAGAATGTCCCCAGCATGTTCACCGCAGCAAGCAGCAGGGCACACGGAGAACATCCACAACATGCTGCTGACTGACATGCGTTCTCTCTCCATGGTAGAAAGCAAGGGCTTCAAGCTAATGATTCTAGCAAAATTCAAACAAAATTCTGCCCTCGATATGAACTACCACCACTTCATCTAAAAAACGAGAGAAAGGTACAATGAAACGAAAGACAAGCTGGTTAAGACCATTGAGGTATGTGAGTCTGACTGACTACTGACATTTGGACAAGTGTGGCAGTTGAGGCATTTATGGGTGTGACCTGCCACTGTGTTGGGACAAACTGGGAAATTAATTCTTTTGTTTTAACTACACTTCCCCTTAATGAAAGGCACACAGCTGCCAGCATTGCTGAAACTTTGGCATCCCCTTTGAGAAGGTGAAAGCTATTGTCCACCATAACGGTGCCGATGTGGCTGCTGCTTCCTTCTGCTAAACTTTTGAAGGAAAAACATGGGTGTGTTTCTGTAAGATGCGCAGCACACACATCAAATTTAATTGTCCAAACTTCACTCAAAAATAATGCTGCTGTGTCAAAGTGTGTGTCTGCTGCCAGAAATGTGGTTGAAAGATAAGCTTAAAGATAAACAGATGCGCCCCCCCAACACATGCTCATTCAGGACGTCACCACTCGGTGGAATAGCACCTTCCACATGCTGTCCAGGCTGAAGGAACAAAGATGGCCGGAGGATGGCCAGAGCGTCTGTTTTCATCTGCAGGGATCATTATGTCCAAGCGCAGGGCAAGTTTAAGCTCAGAACATGTTGACGTTTTTGCATAGCAACAGTGATATGTTTGTGATATCTTGAAATATACGAGTACTGTTACTCTTGTTTAAATGCACTCCACAAAATGCACTATTCAAGTTCTGAGGCAGCTTTTTGTTTTTTTGTTTGTTTGTTATCTTTTATATAAATATTCCTACTTTATAGTGTTTGAGCCTGGGGTTTTTTTATATATATATTTTTTTGCCATATAACACAAATAAAAAAGATAACTATTGTAATGTTTGTTTTGCAGAAATGCATTGGCACTTTATCTTTGGTACAAAACCCTTTTTTATTTATTTTTCCTGTTTTATGTTTCTCAGGTATTTTATTAATCATTTTCACTGATGCCATCAATGCCAATGTGAAATTGAAGTGCAGTTTTGTTGATGGATGTGCAATTCAGAATAAATGTTATTGAAAACAATACATTGTTAATTTATTTAGTAGTCATGTAGAAATATCATTTCATTGAACAAATTAATCAATAGATTACTCGACTACTAAAATATTTGATAGCTGCAGACCAAATGGTTAACATGCAAAATGTTTTATTTGAACTACTAAAGTAGCACAAAAATAATTATGATAAAAATATTTGTCTAAGGCAGCGTTTTTCAACGGGGGGCCGCAAAATATTGCCAGAGCAGAGTGTGTGTGTGTCATTCATCCCTTTGTCATCCAATACCAATTCTGTACCTGCAGGATATGTTCTTATGTCTTTTTTATATATATACACTGAAAAGTGTGCGTATATTTCTGAACCCCACTTGCCCCCAGGTACCACGGCTTAAGCTGCCCACTGCTCCAGGTCAGTGTGTGTGTGTTCTCACTCCACTGTGTGTATATGCACTTTCACTCAGATGGGTTAAAGGCAAAGCACCAATTTTAATATTGTCCCTAGTGGCCACATTGACAACCACATTTACTTGACTTGACCTGACTTACTTGTGAGCTGACCTTGACTGATAGCGGCGAGTTTCCTCTTAATGGCGTGCAGCATGGCGTCCGAACACAGCGCATATATGTCGGCTCCCGTCAGCTGAGGAGGACAGGATCTCACCACCTCTGACAGACACACACTGGGATCCACCCTAAACCTGCAGAAAAAGTCTGTATCACTGACAGCAGCGATCTAATGAAGCGGCAGTGAAATATAATGAAAGTCCAGAGAGTATCTCACTTGTGCAAAATTGCCTTCAGGACTTGGAGATGCGTCTCCTGGTCGTTATTGGCACCAACGTACACCAGTTTATCAAATCTGGGGGGAAAAGGATAGTTTGGTAATTAGTTAAAGTAACATAAACAAACACACACACACACACACACACACACGCACACGCACACGCACACACACACACACACACACACACAAGGGTTTCTAGAGCTTCTGAAAACTCTAATTCAAGCACTTTATTGATCCATGCTCAAGCTTTTCCAGCACCATACAGTTGTGGTAAAATTTAAAATTTATATTTAAAGGTCAGACTAAATACCACCAAAATTAAACTTTGACTTTAAACAGATATTACGCGAAAACAAACATAAAACCAAGATGTGCTTTGTAATAGTCATTGGTTAAGTGTCGCCATCTGTCTAGTTGATTGTCAGAAAACACACAACTCAAATTCAAGCATTTTCAAGGATTTCAAGCACTCGTAGGAACCCTGACACACACATATAATGAAAGCTCAGCTCGGCCCAAGGAAATATTCAGATGTCATGATGCAAATAATTGCACAAAAAATGTATTATATTATACCATATTATTAACTGCTAACTGCTCCTGGTTTGTGTGTGTGTGTGTACCTGCCGGGCCGCAGTAACGTCTGGTCCAACAGGTCCGGGCGATTCGTGGCTCCAATCACATACACTTCACCACAGGTAGGTACAACATCGAGCTCGGCTAACAGCTGCGACACCACCCTGAAGACAACAAAGGCCGAACCAAAGTTAGTTACGTACACGACTAGTCGACGCCACCGGTCGATCATCTCACCGGTCCATCACACCAGCAGAATCTCCATTGTTGCCTCGTTTAGGAGCCAAAGAGTCCAGTTCATCAAAGAAGATGATGCACGGTGCTGAGAGTCTGGCTTTCTGGAACACTAAACAAACACACAACGCAACATGTCAGTGTACGATCTAAATAACAGAACTAACTTCTTACTAGGAGACAGCCAGATGTTCCCCGAGCTGCACAGCAAAGGAACTACCCCGACTCACCAGCCTTGGCCAAAGACAGTTTGAAGGTACGAAACGAGTCTCAGAGAAAATTTAGTCCCACTTTATGACATTTTCTGCGATGCGAAAGGAGCTTTTTCTTAGCGCTAGAACGTAGGGAGATGCTAGAAAAAAACCAGTGGTTGAATATAACTGAATAATCCACTCCTGCGTCGACTTGATACTACTTTACTCCAAATCCTCCACGTTCCACCACATTCCTAAGACGCTCCACTGGATTGAGATGTGATGGCCGTTGTTGAGTAGCATGATGTCACATTCAAGATATCCAAACGCTTATTATCTGTACACGCTCAGTCCCCAAACCCTGGACAAAAACTAGGCGTCTGTCTGTCGAAAGTCAGTCGAACGAATAAAAAATCTCATTTTAATTAATTTTTATTTTTGCAATGTTAAGTGCAATGAAACTGACGCTTTAGCGGTTGTTTTCTATAAATGTAAAGTTTATCATGTCATCATGTTTTAGTGGTTACTTTCCCTAAATTAAGTATTTGAGTGTATAAGCAAACTTATCACACATATAGTAGCTTTATTATCAACCAGTAAAAAAATTATGTTGAAACGCCAGGGCTGTTACTAACACCCTGTGTGTGTGTGTGTGTGTGTGTGTGTGTGCTATATTGAACATCAACATGTGTTGTTCATCACACAAAAAAATGTACATTTTGTTGTCCTAATGTTTGATGACAATTTCACTTCAATTTTGTCGTAATTGTGCCCCGAGTCGGGCAAAAGGGAAGTGGTTTTCACCGATCTTCAGTGACGAGTGTGACGAAAATTTATTTACAAAGAACAAGAACTTACAAAAAAGGAAAATAAAATAAATCTACTCAAAGCAGGAGAAACAGTTAACTAGACCGTCAAAGTGCTTTTTGTTCAGACCCAAATATTTCTCCTAAATGCAAGAGAAAGGACAACTTGCACTTTAGGCGTCTTGTCAAGTCAAGTCAAGTCAACTTTATTTATAAAAGCACTTTAAAAAAACAGTAGACTGACCAAAGTGCTTTACAATTAAAACAATCACATAATCCACAAAATCCAATCACAGTAAAAATTTACAAATAAATATACATATTACTAAAAAGCACACAAATGTGTAGTTTAAATTTACTAAAAATAAACCAAATTGTTTACGCTCGGTCATATGCCATGGAAAAGAGATGGGTTTTTAGCCGGGATTTAAAACTTGTCAGGGTAGGTGCCTGCCTAACCTGCAGAGGCAAAGCGTTCCACAGCCTCGGACCCGCAACCGCAAACGCCCTGTCACCTCTGAGCTTTCGCTGTGTCTTCGGCACACAGAGAAGCAGCTGGTCAGCTGACCGGAGTGACCGAGAGAGTGAGTGCACGCACAGCAGCTCAGAGAGGTATTGGGGGGCAAGGCCATTTAAAGACTTAAAAACAAATAAAAGAATTTTAAAATGTACTCTAAAATGGACAGGTAGCCAGTGTAGTGAAGCTAAAACCGGTGTAATGTGCTCTCTTTTACGAGTTCCTGTTATCAGCCGTGCAGCGGCATTTTGCACCAGCTGGAGACGGGAGATGGACGACTGAGACACACCGATGTATAGGGAGTTGCAGTAATCCAGCCGAGTTGTTACGAAAGCATGGATCAGTGTCTCAAACTGCCCTCTCGACAGGAACGGTTTCACTTTGGCCAAACGTCTCAGGTGAAAGAAGCTCGATTTAACCACTGCCCTGACCTGGTTGTCCAGATTAAAACTGCTGTCCACTTTAAAACCCAAATTAGTAATAATAGGATTAAAAAATGATTTTAGAGGACCAAGGTCCACTTGAGAGGTCCCACCGCTGGCGCTCGGACCGAAAACGATGACCTCAATCTTTTTCTCATTAAAATGGAGAAAGCTTAGAGCCATCCAGGCTCTTACTTCATCCAAGCACTCCCTCAGTGAGCCCAGAGCAAAACCCTCCCTCCGTTTTAATGGCACGTATATCTGTGTGTCATCCGCATAACAATGAAACGAGCAATTGTGTTTTCTGAAAATCGAGCCGAGGGGAAGCAGGTAGAGTGAAAAGAGCAGAGGGCCCAAAATCGAACAGTGCGGGACACCACACAGGAGAGGAGCAGTAGAGGACTGGATATGGTCGATCTGTACACAGAAAGTTCTTTCTGCCAGATACGACCTAAACCACTCCAGAGCAGTGCCACTAATGCCTACCCATTTCTCTAATCGTGAAATCAATATATCATGATCCACTGTGTCAAAGTCTTAGGTCTTAGGTTACATTGTCAAACTCAAAGCAAACAACCTCTCCAACCTTCCAACCCATCCAACCTCCCCCACAATCAAAGTGGACTGGATTTTAAAGGCCTGTTTTCCCGCCTAAACTGATTGGGCCAACCCACTTTGATCCAGATACCAGTACAAAATAAGTACACTTCAAATTAACATTAACCAACATTAACACACAGCAAAACAACCCGAATTTAAATAAATCAGGAATAAATTAGAATTAGCCAAATCAAGAGACAATACATACATCTGCAGTAAAACAAGACAGAAAAACCACCATCACCCACTACCCAAAATAGACTGAGCCCAAGCCTTTAAAATGGCTGATAAAAAAGGCCACGCCTTTCTTCTACAAACACAAAGAAAGTGGTGAGTATACAGGGTTTAACTGGTTTAATAAAATGACTTTTACCAAATGGTTGCATGCATTTTCTTTGAACTGAAACAGTGACCAGAAAAATTACATGCGGATCGTAACAAAAACCAGTGAACACAGAACATAAAGTCTCTGTGATGGCCCTCGTCATCACAAATAGTTTTTGTTTTACCTTTTCTGATGTTTTCTTCACTCTGACCAATGTACTTGTTGATAAGCTCGGGACCTTTAACACTGTTAATGAAATACACCAAAGTCTCAAATCAAATTTTGTTAATCGATGCAAATCTACACATTAATCGTTATTCAAGTCAACTCAAATCACAAACAGGAAAAGAAATTCCATACAATTAAACAGTTCTTAATTAAAACTCATGTTTAATTCAAATTTCAATTTCAAATAAACTTATTTATTTCAAATTCAAAAACATGTAATAACAAGCCACCTGAGAAACGTCATTGAACATTCGGTTGCTATGGCTTTAGCGAGCAGCGTCTTTCCAGTGCCGGGTGGTCCATACAGGAGCAAACCAGACCGCCGGAGCCCAAACAGCTCTGGATGCTCCAAAGGAAACTGAATGGTGTCCAAAATGTCCTTCTTAACTTGCTGAAGCCCACCGACGTCCTGCCATCTCACTGACGGGATCTAAGACGCAGAGAGATTACAGAGATTAAGAGCGCCCCCCTCTTGTAAAACGCCTCTAGTGGAACACTACCTCTACGTAGTAGAGCGCCCCGCTCTTGTAAAACGCCTCTAGTAGAACACTACCTCTACGTAGTAGAGCGCCCCGCTCTTGTAAAACGCCTCTAGTAGAACACACCCCCTCTAGTAGAGCGCCCCGCTCTTGTAAAACGCCTCTAGTAGAACACTACCTCTAGTAGAGCGCCCCCTCTTGTAAAACGCCTCTAGTAGAACACCCCCCTCTAGTAGAGCGCCCCGCTCTTGTAAAACGCCTCTAGTAGAACACTACCTCTAGTAGAGCGCCCCCCTCTTGTAAAACGCCTCTAGTAGAACACCCCTCTAGTAGAGCGCCCCCGCTCTTGTAAAACGCCTCTAGTAGAACACCCCTCTACGTAGTAGAGCGCCCCCCTCTTGTAAAACGGCTCAAGTAGAACACTACCTCTACGTAGTAGAGCGCCCCCCTCTTGTAAAAGGCTCTAGTAGAGGCCCCCCTCTTGTAAAACGCCTCTAGTAGAACACCCCCTCTAGTAGAGCGCCCCCCTCTTGTAAAACGGCTCTAGTAGAACACTACCTCTACGTAGTAGAGCGCCCCCCTCTTGTAAAACGCCTCTAGTAGAACACTACCTCTACGTAGTAGAGCGCCCCCCTCTTGTAAAACGCCTCTAGTGGAACACTACCTCTACGTAGTAGAGCGCCCCCCTCTTGTAAAACGCCTCTAGTAGAACACTACCTCTACGTAGTAGAGCGCCCCGCCTAGTAAAACCAACCCTCTAGTAGAGCGCCCCCCACTTGTAAAACGCCTCTAGTAGAACACTACCTCTACGTAGTAGAGTGCCCCCCTCTTGTAAAACGCCTCTAGTAGAGCGCCCCCCTCTTGTAAAACGCCTCTACTACGTAGAGGTAGTGTTCTACTAGAGCGCCCCGCTCTAGTAAAACGCCTCTAGTAGAACACCCCCTCTAGTAGAGCGCCCCCCTCTTGTAAAACGCCTCTAGTGGAACACTACCTCTACGTAGTAGAGCGCCCCCCTCTTGTAAAACGCCTCTAGTAGAACACTACCTCTACGTAGTAGAGCGCCCCGCTCTTGTAAAACGCCTCTAGTAGAACACTACCTCTACGTAGTAGAGCGCCCCGCTCTTGTAAAACGCCTCTAGTAGAACACCCCCTCTACGTAGTAGAGCGCCCCCCTCTTGTAAAAGGCTCTAGTAGAACACTACCTCTACGTAGTAGAGCGCCCCCTCTTGTAAAACGCTCTAGTAGAACACTACTTCTACGTAGTAGAGCGCCCCCCTCTTGTAAAACGCCTCTAGTAGAACACTACCTCTACGTAGTAGAGCGCCCCCCTCTTGTAAAACGCCTCTAGTAGAACACTACCTCTACGTAGTAGAGCGCCCCGCTCTAGTAAAACGCCTCTAGTAGAAAACCCCTCTAGTAGAGCGCCCCCCTCTTGTAAAACGCCTCTAGTAGAACACTACCTCTACGTAGTAGAGTGCCCCCCTCTTGTAAAACGCCTCTAGTAGAACACTACCTCTACGTAGTAGAGTGCCCCCCTCTTGTAAAACGCCTCTAGTAGAGCGCCCCCCTCTTGTAAAACGCCTCTAGTAGAACACTACCTCTACGTAGTAGAGCGCCCCGCTCTAGTAAAACGCCTCTAGTAGAACACCCCCTCTAGAGCGCCCCCCTCTTGTAAAACGCCTCTAGTGGAACACTACCTCTACGTAGTAGAGCGCCCCCCTCTTGTAAAACGCCTCTAGTGGAACACTACCTCTACGTAGTAGAGCCCCCCTCTTGTAAAACGCCTCTAGTAGAACACTACCTCTACGTAGTAGAGCGCCCCGCTCTTGTAAAACGCCTCTAGTAGAACACCCCCTCTACGTAGTAGAGCGCCCCCCTCTTGTAAAAGCTCTAGTAGAACACTACCTCTACGTAGTAGAGCGCCCCCTCTTGTAAAACGGCTCTAGTAGAACACTACTTCTACGTAGTAGAGCGCCCCCCTCTTGTAAAACGCCTCTAGTAGAACACCCCCTCTAGTAGAGCGCCCCCCTCTTGTAAAACGCCTCTAGTAGAACACTACCTCTACGTAGTAGAGCGCCCCCCTCTTGTAAAACGCCTCTAGTAGAACACTACCTCTACGTAGTAGAGCGCCCCGCTCTAGTAAAACGCCTCTAGTAGAACACCCCCTCTAGTAGAGCGCCCCCCTCTTCTAAAACGCCTCTAGTAGAACACTACCTCTACGTAGTAGAGTGCCCCCCTCTTGTAAAACGCCTCTAGTAGAACACCCCTCTAGTAGAGCGCCCCCCTCTTGTAAAACGCCTCTAGTAGAACACTATCTCTACGTAGTAGAGGCCCCCCTCTTGTAAAACGCCTCTAGTAGAACACCCCTCTAGTAGAGCGCCCCCCTCTTGTAAAACGGCTCTAGTAGAACACTACCTCTACGTAGTAGAGCGCCCCGCTCTGTAAAACGCCTCTAGTAGAACACACCCTCTAGTAGAGCGCCCCGCTCTTGTAAAACGCCTCTAGTAGAAACCCCCTCTACGTAGTAGAGCGCCCCCCTCTTGTAAAACGCTCTAGTAGAACACTACCTCTACGTAGTAGAGCGCCCCCCTCTTGTAAAACGGCTCTAGTAGAACACTACCTCTACGTAGTAGAGCGCCCCCCTCTTGTAAAACGCCTCTAGTGGAACACTACCTCTACGTAGTAGAGCGCCCCCCTCTTGTAAAACGGCTCTAGTAGAACACTATCTCTCTACGTAGTAGAGGCCCCCCTCTTGTAAAACGCCTCTAGTAGAACACTACCTCTAGTAGAGCGCCCCCCTCTTGTAAAACGGCTCTAGTAGAACACTACCTCTACGTAGTAGAGCGCCCCCCTCTTGTAAAACGCCTCTAGTAGAACACTACCTCTACGTAGTAGAGCGCCCCCTCTTGTAAAACGCCTCTAGTGGAACACTACCTCTACGTAGTAGAGCGCCCCCCTCTTGTAAAACGCCTCTAGTAGAACACTACTCTACGTAGTAGAGCCCCCCTCTTGTAAAACGCCTCTAGTAGAACACCCCTCTAGTAGAGCGCCCCCTCTTGTAAAACGCCTCTAGTAGAACACTACCTCTACGTAGTAGAGCGCCCCCCTCTTGTAAAACGCCTCTAGTAGAACACTACCTCTACGTAGTAGAGCGCCCCCTCTTGTAAAACGCCTCTAGTAGAACACTACCTCTACGTAGTAGAGCGCCCCCCTCTTGTAAAACGCCTCTAGTGGAACACTACCTCTACGTAGTAGAGCGCCCCCCCTCTTGTAAAACGGCTCTAGTAGAACACTACTCTACGTAGTAGAGTGCCCCCCTCTTGTAAAACGCCTCTAGTAGAACACCCCCTCTAGTAGAGCGCCCCCCTCTTGTAAAACGCCTCTAGTAGAACACTACCTCTACGTAGTAGAGCGCCCCCCTCTTGTAAAACGCCTCTAGTAGAACACCCCTCTAGTAGAGCGCCCCCTCTTGTAAAACGCCTCTAGTAGAACACTACCTCTAGTAGAGCGCCCCCCTCTTGTAAAACGCCTCTAGTAGAACACCCCCTCTAGTAGAGCGCCCCGCTCTTGTAAAACGCCTCTAGTAGAACACTACCTCTAGTAGAGCGCCCCCCCTTGTAAAAGCCTCTAGTAGAACACCCCCTCAGTAGAGCGCCCCCTCTTGTAAAACGCCTCTAGTAGAACACCCCTCTACGTAGTAGAGCGCCCCCCTCTTGTAAAACGGCTCTAGTAGAACACTACCTCTACGTAGTAGAGCGCCCCCCTCTTGTAAAACGGCTCTAGTAGAACACTACCTCTACGTAGTAGAGCGCCCCCCTCTTGTAAAACGCCTCTAGTAGAACACCCCCTCTAGTAGAGCGCCCCCCTCTTGTAAAACGGCTCTAGTAGAACACTACCTCTACGTAGTAGAGCGCCCCCCTCTTGTAAAACGCCTCTAGTAGAACACTACCTCTACGTAGTAGAGCGCCCCCCTCTTGTAAAACGCCTCTAGTAGAACACTACCTCTACGTAGTAGAGCGCCCCCCTCTTGTAAAACGCCTCTAGTAGAACACTACCTCTACGTAGTAGAGCGCCCCGCTCTAGTAAAACACACCCTCTAGTAGAGCGCCCCCCCCTTGTAAAACGCCTCTAGTAGAACACTACCTCTACGTAGTAGAGTGCCCCCCTCTTGTAAAACGCCTCTAGTAGAGCGCCCCCCTCTTGTAAAACGCCTCTACTACGTAGAGGTAGTGTTCGACTAGAGCGCCCCGCTCTAGTAAAACGCCTCTAGTAGAACACCCCCTCTAGTAGAGCGCCCCCCTCTTGTAAAACGCCTCTAGTGGAACACTACCTCTACGTAGTAGAGCGCCCCCTCTTGTAAAACGCCTCTAGTAGAACACTACCTCTACGTAGTAGAGCGCCCCGCTCTTGTAAAACGCCTCTAGTAGAACACTACCTCTACGTAGTAGAGCGCCCCGCTCTTGTAAAACGCCTCTAGTAGAACACCCCCTCTACGTAGTAGAGCGCCCCCCTCTTGTAAAACGGCTCTAGTAGAACACTACCTCTACGTAGTAGAGCGCCCCCCTCTTGTAAAACGGCTCTAGTAGAACACTACTTCTACGTAGTAGAGCGCCCCCCTCTTGTAAAACGCCTCTAGTAGAACACTACCTCTACGTAGTAGAGCGCCCCCCTCTTGTAAAACGCCTCTAGTAGAACACTACCTCTACGTAGTAGAGCGCCCCGCTCTGTAAAACGCCTCTAGTAGAACACACCCTCTAGTAGAGCGCCCCCCTCTTGTAAAACGCCTCTAGTAGAACACTACCTCTACGTAGTAGAGTGCCCCCCTCTTGTAAAACGCCTCTAGTAGAACACTACCTCTACGTAGTAGAGGCCCCCCTCTTGTAAAACGCCTCTAGTAGAGCGCCCCCCTCTTGTAAAACGCCTCTAGTAGAACACTACCTCTACGTAGTAGAGCGCCCCGCTCTAGTAAAACGCCTCTAGTAGAACACCCCCTCTAGTAGAGCGCCCCCCTCTTGTAAAACGCCTCTAGTAGAACACTACCTCTACGTAGTAGAGCGCCCCCCTCTTGTAAAACGCCTCTAGTGAACACTACCTCTACGTAGTAGAGCCCCCCTCTTGTAAAACGCCTCTAGTAGAACACTACCTCTACGTAGTAGAGCGCCCCGCTCTTGTAAAACGCCTCTAGTAGAACACCCCCTCTACGTAGTAGAGCGCCCCCCTCTTGTAAAAGGCTCTAGTAGAACACTACCTCTACGTAGTAGAGCGCCCCCTCTTGTAAAACGGCTCTAGTAGAACACTACTTCTACGTAGTAGAGCGCCCCCTCTTGTAAAACGCCTCTAGTAGAACACCCCCTCTAGTAGAGCGCCCCCCTCTTGTAAAACGCCTCTAGTAGAACACTACCTCTACGTAGTAGAGCGCCCCCCTCTTGTAAAACGCCTCTAGTAGAACACTACCTCTACGTAGTAGAGCGCCCCGCTCTAGTAAAACGCCTCTAGTAGAACACCCCCTCTAGTAGAGCGCCCCCCTCTTTAAAACGCCTCTAGTAGAACACTACCTCTACGTAGTAGAGTGCCCCCCTCTTGTAAAACGCCTCTAGTAGAACACCCCTCTAGTAGAGCGCCCCCTCTTGTAAAACGCCTCTAGTAGAACACTATCTCTACGTAGTAGAGTGCCCCCCTCTTGTAAAACGCCTCTAGTAGAACACACCCTCTAGTAGAGCGCCCCCTCTTGTAAAACGCCTCTAGTAGAACACCCCCTCTACGTAGTAGAGCGCCCCCCTCTTGTAAAACGCTCTAGTAGAACACTACCTCTACGTAGTAGAGCGCCCCCCTCTTGTAAAACGGCTCTAGTAGAACACTACCTCTACGTAGTAGAGGCCCCCCTCTTGTAAAACGCCTCTAGTAGAACACTACCTCTACGTAGTAGAGCGCCCCCCTCTTGTAAAACGCCTCTAGTAGAACACTACCTCTACGTAGTAGAGCGCCCCCCTCTTGAAACGCCTCTAGTAGAACACCACTAGTAGAGCGCCCCCTCTTGTAAAACGCCTTAGTAGAACACACCTCTAGTAGAGCGCCCCCTCTGTAAAACGCCTCTAGTAGAACACACCTCTACGTAGTAGAGCGCCCCCCTCTTGTAAAACGCCTCTAGTAGAACACTACCTCTACGTAGTAGAGCGCCCCCCTCTTGTAAAACGGCTCTAGTAGAACACTACCTCTACGTAGTAGAGCGCCCCCCTCTTGTAAAACGCCTCTAGTAGAACACTACCTCTACGTAGTAGAGCGCCCCCCTCTTGTAAAACGCCTCTAGTGGAACACTACCTCTACGTAGTAGAGCGCCCCCCTCTTGTAAAACGCCTCTAGTAGAACACTACTCTACGTAGTAGAGCGCCCCCCTCTTGTAAAACGCCTCTAGTAGAACACTACCTCTACGTAGTAGAGCGCCCCCTCTACCTTGTAAAACACTCTAGTAGAACCGCCCCCTCTTAACGCCTCTTAGAACACTCTAGTAGAGCGCCCCCCTCTTGTAAAACGCCTCTAGTAGAACACTACCTCTAGCGTAGTAGCGCCCCCCCTTGTAAAACGCTCTAGTAGAACACTACGCTCTACGTAGTAGAGAGACGCCCCCCTCTTGTAAAACGCTCTAGTAGAACACCCTATCTACGTAGTAGAGCGCCCCCCCTTGTAAAACGCCTCTAGTAGAACACACCCCTACGTAGTAGAGCGCCCCCCTCTTGTAAAACGCTCTAGTAGAACACTACCTCTACGTAGTAGAGCGCCCCCCTCTTGTAAAACGCCTCTATAGAACACTACGCTCTAGTAGTAGAGCGCCCCCCTCTTGTAAAACGCTCTAGTAGAACACTACCTCTACGTAGTAGAGCGCCCCCCTCTTGTAAAACGCCTCTAGTAGAACACCCCCCTAGTAGAGCGCCCCCCTCTTGTAAAACGGCTCTAGTAGAACACTACCTCTACGTAGTAGAGCGCCCCCCTCTTGTAAAACGCCTCTAGTAGAACACTACCTCTACGTAGTAGAGCGCCCCCCTCTTGTAAAACGCCTCTAGTAGAACACTACCTCTACGTAGTAGAGCGCCCCCCTCTTGTAAAACGCCTCTAGTAGAACACTACCTCTACGTAGTAGAGCGCCCCCCTCTTGTAAAACGCCTCTAGTAGAACACTACCTCTACGTAGTAGAGCGCCCCCCTCTTGTAAAACGCCTCTAGTGGAACACTACCTCTACGTAGTAGAGCGCCCCCCTCTTGTAAAACGGCTCTAGTAGAACACTATCTCTACGTAGTAGAGTGCCCCCCTCTTGTAAAACGCCTCTAGTAGAACACCCCCTCTAGTAGAGCGCCCCCCTCTTGTAAAACGGCTCTAGTAGAACACTACCTCTACGTAGTAGAGCGCCCCCCTCTTGTAAAACGCCTCTAGTAGAACACTACCTCTACGTAGTAGAGCGCCCCCTCTTGTAAAACGCCTCTAGTAGAACACTACCTCTACGTAGTAGAGCGCCCCCCTCTTGTAAAACGCCTCTAGTGGAACACTACCTCTACGTAGTAGAGCGCCCCCCTCTTGTAAAACGGCTCTAGTAGAACACTACCTCTACGTAGTAGAGCGCCCCGCTCTAGTAAAACGCCTCTAGTAGAACACACCCTCTAGTAGAGCGCCCCGCTCTTGTAAAACGCCTCTAGTAGAACACCCCTCTACGTAGTAGAGCGCCCCCCTCTTGTAAAACGGCTCAAGTAGAACACTACCTCTACGTAGTAGAGCGCCCCCCCTTGTAAAACGGCTCTAGTAGAACACTACCTCTACGTAGTAGAGTGCCCCCCTCTTGTAAAACGCCTCTAGTAGAACACTACCTCTACGTAGTAGAGCGCCCCGCTCTAGTAAAACGCCTCTAGTAGAACACACCCTCTAGTAGAGCGCCCCCGCTCTTGTAAAACGCCTCTAGTAGAACACCCCCTCTACGTAGTAGAGCGCCCCCCTCTTGTAAAACGGCTCAAGTAGAACACTACCTCTACGTAGTAGAGCGCCCCCCTCTTGTAAAACGGCTCAAGTAGAACACTACCTCTACGTAGTAGAGCGCCCCCCTCTTCTAAAACGCCTCTAGTAGAACACTACCTCTACGTAGTAGAGCGCCCCCATCTTGTAAAACGCCTCTAGTAGAACACCCACTCTACGTAGTAGAGCGCCCCCCTCTTGTAAAACGCCTCTAGTGGAACACTACCTCTACGTAGTAGAGCGCCCCCCTCTTGTAAAACGCCTCTATTAGAACACCACGTCTAAAAGAGCCACCTTGACAGAAGAGTAGAAAATTTGACCGCTCTAGGCATGCCTCTAGAACAGGGGTCGGGAACCTTTTTGGCTGAGATCCATAAACACGGCATATTGGTAAAAATTAGGGATGCACCGAAATGAAAATTCTTGGCCGAAACCGAAAACCGAAAAAAAGGAAAACCTGGCCGAAAACGAAACACCGAAAGAAATTATGGAATTTATTAGTGCCATTGCATTTATGATGGCTCAATTCAATTCAATGATGTCTCGAATCAAGGCATTGCTATTACATAAATCAATAATAAAGTTTCAAAGAATAAATAAAAAACAAAATTTGTTTCAAATTATGAAAATATTTATTAAGCATAATGCAACAATATAATATAAAGAATATAAAATATAATTCAAAATAAAATGTTTACCTTGACACCAACCATTTTGTACAAATATATACTGGCCTGCTGAAAGGTTCAAAAAGAAAGACCATGCCATATGTTAACCATAGAACTTCAACAACAAGTTTACCAATAATTGCAGATGAGCAAAGTGGATAATAAATGTGTAAACACTAAATAAGCCAATTCTACTTCTTGAGGTAAAGCGGCAAGTTTTTCTTGAGGAAGAGTAGCATCTCTGCTTTATCACAATGAAGTCTGTTCCTCTTCTCATCGAGAACATGAGCTGCTGCACTGAACAGTCTCTCGCTGTCGATGCTTGTGCATGGAGCACACAAGTACTTGCGTGCCATCTTTGCCAGGTCAGGAAAGCGGCTGTGATCATTTCTCCAGTAAGCAAGAGGGTTATCAGTTCTGGGGATGGAGACTTCAGACAGATAACCATCTAGCTGTTGAGTGGTTGAGCTTGTCATCTGCCTGAAATTTGAGAGATTTGAGAGTGTAAGTAATTTGTATTTAAATAAGGCCAGTGCATAGAAAATACACATTTTTATCGAAGTAAATAAATGTCATGCAGAAATATTACTACAATATAAAAATTTGATAAAACATAATATCCTACCTATTAGTACTATTAGAAGTACTTTCTTGAAGGATCTCACTGAACATGTCAGACAACGACGGTGCATCACCCTCATCTGGTACAGAGACGAGTCTTTTTTTTGCGCTCTGTCCTTCTTCTCCGTGCGCCACAGCTCCGTCTCCTTCTTCGCGCGGGTTCTGTGCGTCCATCGCTGCCTTTATAATTTCTCGTGCGCGCTGCTTCAATTCCTCCTCCAAATAATGATCTTTGTAACGCGGATCAAGCACAGTCGCGATGAAGTACAGAGGATTCGAATAAACATCCGCATAGGTCCACACACCAGACATGTTGTTTCAGAGAATCACGTGCAGCTCACGGTCGCTGCTTACGTCATCAACTTTCGGCCGTTTTATTTCGGTAAAAAAAGTGTTCCGGCCGAAAACCGAAAATGCACTTGAAATTTGAGAGATTTGAGAGTGTAAGTAATTTGTATTTAAATAAGGCCAGTGCATAGAAAATACACATTTTTATCGAAGTAAATAAATGTCATGCAGAAATATTACTACAATATAAAAATTTGATAAAAACATAATATCCTACCTATTAGTACTATTAGAAGTACTTTCTTGAAGGATCTCACTGAACATGTCAGACAACGACGGTGCATCACCCTCATCTGGTACAGAGACGAGTCTTTTTTTTTTGCGCTCTGTCCTTCTTCTCCCGTGCGCCACAGCTCCGTCTCTTCTTCGCGCGGGTTCTGTGCGTCCATCGCTGCCTTTATAATTTCTCGTGCGCGCTGCTTCAATTCCTCCTCCAAATAATGATCTTTGTAACGCGGATCAAGCACAGTCGCGATGAAGTACAGAGGATTCGAATAACATCCGCATAGGTCCACCACACCAACATGTTGTTTCAGAGAATCACGTGCAGCTCACGGTCGCTGCTTACGTCATCAACTTTCGGCCGTTTTATTTCGGTAAAAAAAAGTGTTCCGGCCGAAAACCGAAAATGCACTTTTTGGCCATTTTCGGCCGAAAATTTTCGGTGGCCGAAAATTCGGTACATCCCTAGTAAAAATGAAATCCAAAAGAACCATACCTGTTTAAAACTAAGTACAAGTCAATCTATGCATATTTGTAAAACCAATATTAAATGCAGGACAACAAGTCTTTCAACTCGTTTTGATAACGCTGTTATAATATGTAAAATGTCTTCATACTTGTGTGGTTCGTTTACAACTTTTAATTCTGACCAAACAAACGTGCGGTCAAGACCAGAAACACAGTGCACATCCAGAGGTGTTTCTACTCTTTCAGGACCCCCGTGTCAAATAAACTCAGACATATACAAATACATTTCCGAAAAATCCAACACAAATAAAATAATCGGGAGGGCATCCATTTAACTTGAATTTATTTTACAACTTTTAACTTATTGTACCCCATGTTAAGCAATGAACTCATCCCCTGCCAACACGCGGCTTTGAAAACTGCAAAAGAAATACGTCTAGCAAACACACGCGAAGCCCGGTGTTTGTACAGCGACACGCGCATGTACCGCGCGTGCTGGCGACTTGAACGCAACGTTTTCCGCTATTAGGTAGCGAACTACTGAATTTTAAAAGAAGGGCAGGGAAGTTAACGTCCTGACATCACGACAACGTTACGCATTATCCAATAGAAAGAATGGTGTTGTCCGGAGGAAAGCTGTGATTGGCTCTATGGCCGGCAACCAGGAAATTAATGAATTGAAATACCGGCGAACGTTTTAAATGTTTTACATTATTATCTATTTTTAAAGCTTTGTCTAAGAGCCATATGCAGCCACCAGAAGAGCCATATATGACTCGTGAGACCCTCTTGTAGAATGCCCCAATCTAGTAGAACTCCACCTCTATTAGAGTGCCACCTTGAAGGAAGAGTTGAAAATTTGACCGACATGGTGTTCTATTAAAGGTTTTACGGTATTTGAAATCGGTTCCTAACAGCACAAATTTTGGGGTGTGAAAGTCCAACAATTTTACAATAAACCGTGCACAGGAATGAAAAAAGTGAAACCTTTGGAGCATGAATGAGCAGTGACTGCGCCTCCTGGAGGGTTTGTAGAGCAGCGCTGAAGTCCTCCGCTAGGACGCTGACGCCAGAGACGCACAAATTTTCCTCATCCTTTTCAGTAGCGTTCCCTGAAAAACTGAGAAAAATGTTCTGAAGCCCCGGGAGCAAAAATGGAATCCAATTTCAAGAGGAATTACAAAACTTACTATGTTTTAAGAAGTCTTCTGTACGCAGCTTTCCCTGCGTTTGAGATGAGGGTGCAAAAATCTCCTAAAACCAAACCCTGCACAACAACGCAAGAATTAAGTACCGGAAACAAAAACGCCAAAATCGATTGCATTGTTTGCATATAAAGTGGTAACTCAACTGAAATTAATTTGTGCCGAGAGCAAAGTAGAAAGCACCGAGTAAGTAGAACATTTTTCAACTAAAATTTGAACGCGTAATTCTTGAACGGTTCAAAATAAATTTATTATTTTTAATTTAATTTATTTAATTTTATTATTATTAATTTCATTTTGAACTGTATCCTAAATGGAAGGACCTTAATTTTCTATCTTGTTTAGTTTATTGAAGTTTGTTTATTAACAGTTATTTTAAATGCCTAGACTCGTGCGTGCTAGCGTGTTGCAAAGACATTTGACTTTTGTATCTCGAAACACCTTTTAACAGGAAACAATATTTTCTCAAAGACGCGTTTCGCAACTTGAAACTTTGGTAAGTAGAACCATTTGTAAGTAGAGGTACCATCGTATAGATCTGAATTACATTAAACTTGAGCTCACCACTGTCTGTTTTCCCATTTTGGCCAGATCGACATCTGTGCCCAGCTGCATGTTCTCAGTAAGTCTGGACAGAATCAGGCTTCTCTCCTCCTGAGAAACGTTTGCCATCGTCACCTGATGCGTAAAAGCTGCAGCCGTGTCTGAGGACAACTGGCGCTCGCTGCACACGGATCCCACCACCACTGTACTGCTGCGCAGAGAGAACACCATTGTTTAATAAGTATTTCAAAAGTGCTCTTAAACACAGCTAATCATTTTCTCCTCAACTGTACATAATAATGTACCTTGGTATGTTTATTTTTATTACATTATTTTTCATTCCATTTATTTAAATGTAAAGCAAAGAGTAATTTTTTGGTATTATATTGCTGCTTGACAACCTGATTTTCAGGATTAGATATTTTAAATAAAAAAATATCCAGAATGTGATCTTGAATCATGAAAAAAAAAAATCACGATTCTTATTTTATCCAGAATTGTGCAGCTCTACTGTAATACAGTCCGACCGAAAGTCACATTCTGGCCGAAGCCGATAGCATTCCGAAAATCAGTCGTACAAAAAGACAAAGAATTAACTACACTTTACGCAGAAAACATTTTGTACCAACACAATAAGTTTGAAGATGTATGTAAATTCACAAAAACACGTGTGTAAATATATCCACTCTGTGTTGGAACACAACTGTTACGACCATTTCTATAAATTGTGTAATAAAAAGTATAGAAAATAGCATGTCAAGTTGGTGGCAACTGGCAATACATTGTTGTAATTGTAACTCTTATTTTGTAATGGCACACTACTGTCTCTTCAACACGACAGAAAATATTAAAATGAAACTTTTATTTGGTAGAGACAGAAAAGGAACGGCTTCTACACATTCATCATGTTTCTTTCCCAAAATGTAAAAAGATGGTCTGAAAAAACATTCCTAAATATTTACAATTTCATCGAAACAATTTTTTTAGTAGTTATATCTAGGAATATAATTGTTGTTTGCAGGAACCTTTTTTGTAAAAATGTACTAATATACCGTAATTCTATTTACAAGGGTCATTGAAACAGTTACAGGAATTTTATTTTTACAGTCTTCAGTGTAAAAGTAAAACAAGGATAACAAAATTAAACAAAGATAGGTAAATTAGAGCAAATTAAAAGAGGTTGAATGACTTCAAGAAGTGACAGTAAAATCTGTAGTAGTGGCATGCAAATCTGTAATCTGAGGCAGACGCTTCATTTGGCATCAATTTAGGCTGTAGACAAATGTCTGGCGGAAATGTAAAAAAAAAAAATCATACTTGTCCGAAGACAAAAATTTTCTGTCGGCCGCAAAATTGAAATTCAGTCGGACTCTAGTCCTCACACTCGCTTTTGCACAGTAAGTGCGGAGAATAACTTACCTGGTGTTAACACATGAAAGAAGATTACGGAAAGTGTCAAGGACTCTGGCATTTAAGTCTGTGTTATTCCGCGACTGGCCGATCAGATGAAGGTTCCTCAGCAGCAGCAGAGTCAGCGGATGTGACTCCGCCCTCTCAATCACACACTTCATCTTGGCCTCACTGGCGCTCGCTGTGTCTGCACAGATCGTGCTGCAGTCCACCTACCAAGAGAACCAAGTGTCCATTATTTCCATTTAGAAAAGCTTCCGCGTGTGGAGTCATGTGACCGCGCTTTGCTCATAGAGTGAGCAATTCAAGCATTCTGGCATGAACTAAAGCAGCTAACCTTCATCAGATGGAGATGGAGCCTCCTGCAGACGTCTCTCAGCACTGTCACCTTTCCACTGCCGTTGGGTCCGATGAGAAGAATAGAACAGCACTTCTTCCACAAAAAAGGGCTGGACACCAAAAAATCAAAAAGAAAAAAAGTGTGTGTGAAACTTCACAGGTCGACACAGTCGCTAACAGCAAGTCACATTAAAATTTAATGTCCAAGAGTTATGAATAATTACTGTATTTACTCGACTATAAGTCAATGATTTTTCCTTAAAATTTCGGGCTCAAAGTGAGGGGCTTGAACAGTGCGCAGATATTTTACCCTATCTCACAAAAATAAACAGTAGAGACACAAGTGCGATAATTACATTAACATTCCTGACGTGAACTAAACACATCTTTCAGTAAAAATGCAAAGGAGCAGCACTGACCGCTCATCTCGTGCTGGCTGCTCCGCTCTCTCACAGACGCACACGCACTGTCTATATTTTTTTAATGTCTAGTATTTATTCCCAAACCACGAGTCAGCAACATTCGGGAGAACAATCCGCTGTTTGCATTTTTCTTTTCTTTTTTCCTTAAAGGGGCAGAGCACTTTTCCCACAATTCTTTAAAATTATAATTCAACCATACCAATGACAAATGAAACCTTAAATATACATTAACAATAACTTACACAAGGTTACTTGATTTTTAGGTTTCCTTTACCACCAAGAATGTCAGAATAGTGTTATTATTTCTATAGGATTAAAGAGCATCTGAACAGGTGTTTTATCATTTTTCCCTGCGGCGCTTTAGTATCCCGATGGGCCCCAAATAACTAGAATTTACTTTATATGAAACCCATAAAGGGTTTCTACTCATTTCTATTTTTTCCACTTTTCTCTGATTTCTTTCCCGTCACAGCTGAAGTGGGGGGATCGACTTATAAGCGAGTAAATACGTTTTTTACGCATCCGCATATAATCAATGAATTGTTTATAAAGCATAAGTAGATTATATAACATCTATATAACATGTTTATTACATGTATTTTCACACTTATTTGTACATCATTTACAAAATACTTACTCCGCGTGCTTGTGAACGCTTGAAAGTGAGTTTGTCAGTATGCCCACTAGGGGCATTCAGGAATACTCTCCCGCATGTAGTCTACGATCAGAGAACGAACGTCGGCTAGTCGTCCCTCTGCAACGCGGCTTGAAATCACAAAAACCTTCTCTCGTTTGGTGGAACAATTTATCTATTCCTGTGAGAAAGTCTGCAACCTTCTCAACGTTTAAAAAAAGCACTAAAAACTGCTCTTTCACTAGCACCTTAACACTGACAAAAAAAAAAAAAAAATATATATATATATATATATATATATATATATATATGTGCCGTTCCGAGAACGTTCTTTCGGTTGTAATATGTTTTGGTTGTAAATATGTTTCAAGCGACACCCGGTGGTCAAAGTCGGTATTGCGGGTGCCGGAGCTTAGCGGAGTTTTACGACGTTTTTGCGTCAGGAGAAGCGAGCAACCGGAGATCGTGCACGCGTTTGTGAGATCGTTTGGTTCCCGATTTTAAGTGCTCCGAAGGCACAGTCGGTATGTAAATACTTTTATTCTGGTGTATTTGTTGTTGTTGCATATTGAGTTTATCTGTTTAGCAGCTGTTTGAAAAGTTAAGTTTATTGTGTGTAAATTACCTGCGCTAGCATTATGCTCGTCGGGATGACGCAGTTATTATTGTTTGCATAACTTTAGATTGATGAAAACACAATGAATATTTATTTTATGTTTAATGTGTACAATGACTTTTGTGTACAAGCCTAAGTTCTTTTTTTTTTTGTTACAGTTTTACGATTACCTCAAAAATTAAAGCACAAGGAGGAGAGATCTTGTGTCTGAGTTTTTGAGTGTCGTTATCTGTCTGCCAAACCCGACGCAGCTCCTTTTGGGAAGAGGGCAGAACAGTAAAACGACTATCTTCAGTGAGCAACTTCTTTTTTGTTTCCACGGCGGGGAGCAAGTCGATCACGAAGCAATATCGTCTCCAAGATGTCCAAATCAGGATCGCAATTAAAAGCGGCAAGTGTATCCTGCTCATCGCGGCGTTCACGTGGCTCGTCGTCCGTCACCGCAGCCGCGGCCATGGCTAGAGCTGAAGCTGAGGCAGCTAAAGCAGAAATAGCGTTCGCAGCCGAAGAAAGCGAACTCAAAATACAACAAGCTCGTCTTGAAGCATCTTTGGAAGCATTAAAACTGGAAAAGAGAGCGGCTGCCATTCAGGCAAAGGCAGAGGCTTTGGAAGCAGCCGCAGAGCTGGAAAGTAGGGAGAGTACGAGTTTGCCAGAACTACCTGGTGAAGACGCAGCTAAAAGAACAAGAGCTTATGTTTCAGAACACAACAGCATCACAGACCCTCAACCTCCGAAGCTCGATGGGCCGTTCTACGACGACGAAGAGATCCACACTTCAGTAGTGCAGCAATCGGCAACTTCTGGTGACCTTTTGCCACAGCAAAATCCATTTGCTCTCGATGCTACGTCGTCTGAATTTCATCCTGCTCATCATGCCTTACCACGATCTGCAGACGTGCAATTTGCCTCATCAGTGCAACGTGGCTCATTTAACCAACCAGCAGCGAACCCTTATCGCGCACAAACCGCAGCAGTTCACAAGACCGAAGAAAGGTGCCCTGATAGCCGAACGTTTGATCATCCTCAGACTCGCACAACAACCTCCTTCCAGGCAAGGCCACACTACGTAAGTCCTCGAGCAGATAATCAAATGTCTGATGTTGTGAAGTTCATCGCAAGACGTGAGTTAGTGTCTACAGGTCTTCTACAGTTCAACGATCAACCAGAGACGTTCAGAGCGTGGAGAGCATCCTTCGTGAACGCCACAAAGGATCTCAATTTTTCACCAAGTGAGGAAATGGACTTGCTCGTTAAATGGCTGGGACGAGAGTCAGCAGAGCATGCAAAAAGAATTAGAGCCGTTAATATCAACCATCCATCACATGGGCTCAACCTGATATGGGACAGACTTCACGAAACCTAAGGCTCTCCAGAAAGAATAGAGGAATCCCTCTTCAAGAAGCTAGAAAGCTTTCCGAGAGTAGGTAACAGAGAGAATCAGAGACTACGTGAGCTAGGAGATCTGCTCATGGAGATCCACGTAGCAAAGGAAGATGGCGATCTGATGGGTCTTTCTTATCTTGACACTCCACGTGGTGTAAACCCCATCGTACAGAAGTTACCATTCAGCTTGCAGGAAAGGTGGCTTACTGCGGGATCTAAATACAAAGATGATCACAGAGTTTTGTTCCCACCGTTTCAGTTCTTCGTAGAATTTGTATGCAAGCAAGCCAGGATACGCAACGATTCAAGTTTCACGCTTGCAACAGCACAAGAAGAGACTCGCAGATCGAACAGACCCATGTTTTCCCGAGCCGTAACAGCGCATAAGACACAGGTTTCTTCAGAAAGTCCAGCATCCACCAGCGAGCACAAAACCAGAGACAATCCAGCAAAACAGTGCTTTCTACATAACAAGCCACATCCATTAGCCAGATGTAGAGGATTCCGACTGAAATCATTGGAAGAAAGAAAATCACTGCTCAAACAGCAAGGCATATGCTTTAAATGTTGCAGCTCTACTTCACACATGGCAAGAAACTGCGACCAGTTCATCAAGTGTTCAGAATGCGACAGCCTTTACCACGTGTCAGCGCTTCATCCAGGCCCACCACCGTGGTCAAGTTACTCCAAACCCACTGCATCGGAGCTTCATAATTCGAAAGAGAGTGTGTCGGTAGAACCTGAGGTTTCTTCAGCCTGCACCGAGGTGTGCGGAGGCACTCAATTTCCACGCTCGTGCTCCAAGGTGTGCCTCGCAAACGTGTTTCCCAGAAACAAACCAGAGAAAGCAATCAAAATGTATGTGATTCTGGATGACCAAAGTAACAGATCTCTCGCCAGACCAGAATTCTTCGACCTCTTTAACATCTCAGAGGACGGCATACAGTATACGCTCAAGACCTGTGCAGGCACAGTTGAAACGGAAGGCAGGTTAGCTCAGGGTTTCGAAATTAAATCTCTGGATGGAAGATTAGTTCTACCGCTACCAACACTGCTTGAGTGCAACGAGATTCCAGACCATCGCTCAGAAATTCCCACGCCAGAAATGATTAGCAAGCACAGACACTTGAGACACATTGCAACGTGCATCCCACAGGCCGATCTTCAGGCTCCCATTCTCCTTTTGCTAGGCAGGGACATCATCAGAGTCCATAAAGCCCACGAGCAAATAAACGGTCCACCTAATGCTCTAGGATGGGTAGTTGTGGGGGACATGTGCCTGGGAAAGGTTCACAAACCTACCTTTGTTGGGACCTATCGCACCAGTATTTTGGAGAACGGTCGACCTACATGCTTCCAACCATGTCTTAACAACTACAGTGTGAAGGAAAGTATGCAGTCTACTTCAAGGTCTAAACCGCAAATGAAAGAGGCCACAACAAAACCAGCTGAGCCAGACATATTTCAAGTCACGAAAGAGGATGAGGAGAAGGCTTTTTCCTTTGAACAGCAACTTTTCCTGGAGATAATGGAGAGAGAAGTCTACAAAGATGAGGAAAATTCATGGACCGCTCCTCTGCCATTCAAACAACCAAGACATTTTCTCCCAAACAATCATTCACAAGCAGTAGATCGCCTCAATTCCCTTCTACGAGCGTTCCGTAAGAAGCCAGAAATGAAAAGCGACTTCATTGCCTTTATGACAAAGCTATTTGAGAACGATCATGCGGAATTAGCTCCCAAAATCAAATCCAATGAAGAATGTTGGTACTTACCTTCCTTCGGCGTGTATCATCCAAAGAAGCCATCTCAGATTCGTGTCGTCTTCGATTCGAGCGCTACATGCAGAGGTGTATCCCTTAACCAAGTTCTCTTATCGGGGCCAGACCTCAACAACAGTCTTCTCGGACTTCTCATGCGCTTCCGCAAGGAACCTGTTGCCATAATGGTGGATATTCAACAGATGTTTCACTGTTTCAAAGTTCGACCTGCAGACAGGAACTATTTGAGATTCCTTTGGTTTCACGAAAATAACCCAGACAACGAGATCACAGAATACCGCATGAAAGTCCATGTATTTGGAAACAGTCCATCTCCGGCGGTGGCCATATACTGTCTTCGGCGTGCAGCACAAGAATGTGAAGAGCAATTCGGTCGGGATGCTCGACAGTTTGTGGAGCAAGATTTTTACATGGATGATGGATTGAAATCTCTACCCTCACCAGAAACGGCAATCGATTTGCTAAAAAGAACACAAAGCATGCTGGCAGGGTCCAATCTGAAGTTGCATAAATTGGCTTCGAACAGCAAAGAAGTCATGAAAGCGTTCCCATGCGAAGATTATGCCAATGCGTTGAAAGAACTGGATCTAGGTGCAAGTGCGCTGCCTATGCAGCGGACCCTTGGTCTGCTTTGGAATTTAGACACAGACTGTTTCAACTTTCAAGTTCAAGGCGACAATAGACCATACACCAGACGTGGACTGCTATCAGTGATTAACAGTTTGTATGATCCATTGGGCTTTGTTGCTCCAATCACAGTTCAAGGTAAAATTCTTCTAAGAGAGCTGATGGAAAGCACTACCGATTGGGATGAACCCTTACCTGCAAGCAAGCGAGAACTGTGGGAGACGTGGAGAAATTCCTTGAAAGACTTACAGCACATTCACGTTCCAAGAAGCTATGGACCTACATCTCTGTTAGCAGCTAAGTCCATAGAGCTCTTTGTATTCTCTGATGCTTCAGAGAAAGTAATAGCAGCGGTCGCATACCTCAAAGTCATTGATTCGGATGATAATTGTCATACAGGGTTCATCACCGGCAAAGCACGAGTAGCGCCGCAACCTGAACTCACCATACCTCGACTGGAACTCTGTGCAGCAGTGTTGGCCGTGAGTGTGATGGAAACCATCATTGCAGAAATTGCCATCCAATTTGACAAGGTAACCCTTTACACCGATAGCCGTGTAGTCCTGGGCTACATTTACAACGAGAAACGCAGGTTTCATGTTTACGTAAATAACCGTGTACAGAGAATCCGAAGAAGCACTATTCCAGACCAGTGGCAGTATGTAAGCTCGGAACAAAACCCCGCAGACATTGCAACACGACCAATAACACCAACCAAATTGCAAGACACCATATGGTTCAGTGGCCCTGCATTTTTGCATCACCCCAGAACAGAGACGCTCTCTGAAGCATCTTATCCTCTAGTAGACCCTAGTCTGGACGCAGAAGTTCGCTCCTTGATTACGTCACTGCAACCCGTAACCTCCAAACGCTTTGAACGTTTTTCCGACTGGACTCGACTAATCAGCGCTATAGGCAAGCTAATTCACATTGCACGCTCATACAGAAGAGATCAGACTAATGGCCTTCCCTCATGCAAAGGATGGCATCGTTGTGATTTGCCTCTATGCTCAAGCATAGTAGCGCAAAGTAGAGAAGTTGTCATAAGAGAGATACAACGTCAGACGTTCATGGAAGAACTGCAAGCCCTTGCAAAGAACAAGCCGCTGTCAAAGTCAAGCTCTCTTCGCAAACTAGATCCTTTCCTTGACCACACAGGATTGCTAAGAGTCGGTGGTCGTCTGATTCATGCAGATGTGAGTCCCGAAGAGAAGAGGCCTATTATAATTCCAGGAGGACATCATGTGGCAACTTTGTTAATTCGCCACTTTCATGAGGAAACACATCATCAAGGTCGTCACTTTACTGAGGGAGCGATTAGGTCTGCCGGCTATTGGATAACAGGAGGCAAAAGACGAGTGAGCAGTCTCATTCATTCCTGCGTTGTATGCCGCAAACTACGAAGGGGCTGTGAAATACAAAAAATGGCGGATTTACCTGCAGAAAGAGTGAGTGTAGAACCACCTTTCACACATGTGGGACTTGATGTGTTTGGTCCTTGGTCTGTAACTGCTCGTAAGACTAGAGGAGGCTATGCTGAGAGCAAGAGATGGGCAGTGCTATTCACATGTCTGAGTGTCAGAGCCATTCATATAGAGGTAATTGAGTCTCTGAGTACTTCCAGCTTCATCAACGCTTTGAGAAGGTTTTTGGCTATACGTGGTCCGGTTAAAAGGATTCGTTCCGACAGAGGCACTAACTTCGTAGGAGCTTGTAAAGATCTGCAGATTCCTTCGAATGTAGACGAAAAGGCAGTGAAGCAGTTCCTGTGTAATCGCGGCTGTGAATGGACATTCAACCCTCCGCATTCGTCGCACATGGGCGGCGTATGGGAGAGGATGATTGGGCTTACTCGCAGAATCCTAGATTCGATGCTTCTTCAGATGACAACCTCTAAACTCACACACGAGGTGCTTACCACATTTATGGCTGAAGTGGCTGCCATCATTAATAATAGACCATTGATTCCCGTTTCCACTGATCCAGCAGATCCCTTCATTTTAACACCAGCTACGATACTTACCCAGAAGACAGGCACCTGGTCCGTCCCACCAGGAGATTTCGGAAAGCTTGACCTGCATAAACAACAGTGGCTCATGGTCCAAAGCCTCGCAAGCACTTTCTGGGATAAATGGCGGAAACAATACCTTGCAACTCAACAGAACCGGCACAAATGGCAACACCAGTCGCCAAACATCTCCAAGGGTTGCATAGTTCTACTCAAGGACCCCCAAGCCAAACGTAACGACTGGCCTTTGGGAATTGTAACAGAAGTTTACCCCAGTCAAGATAAGAGAGTCCGGAAAGTTCAAGTGAAAATCGTTGTGAAAGATGGACCTAAATTGTTTTTAAGACCAATCAACGAACTCATTCTCCTGCTTCGGGAAAACTCTTGAGTAGTTGGACATTTATGTAGCTTGGAGTATAGGTTTGGCATTCCATGAATACCAGACGGGGAGTGTGCCGTTCCGAGAACGTTCTTTCGGTTGTAATATGTTTTGGTTGTAAATATGTTTCAAGCGACACCCGGTGGTCAAAGTCGGTATTGCGGGTGCCGGAGCTTAGCGGAGTTTTACGACGTTTTTGCGTCAGGAGAAGCGAGCAACCGGAGATCGTGCACGCGTTTGTGAGATCGTTTGGTTCCCGATTTTAAGTGCTCCGAAGGCACAGTCGGTATGTAAATACTTTTATTCTGGTGTATTTGTTGTTGTTGCATATTGAGTTTATCTGTTTAGCAGCTGTTTGAAAAGTTAAGTTTATTGTGTGTAAATTACCTGCGCTAGCATTATGCTCGTCGGGATGACGCAGTTATTATTGTTTGCATAACTTTAGATTGATGAAAACACAATGAATATTTATTTTATGTTTAATGTGTACAATGACTTTTGTGTACAAGCCTAAGTTCTTTTTTTTTTTGTTACAGTTTTACGATTACCTCAAAAATTAAAGCACAAGGAGGAGAGATCTTGTGTCTGAGTTTTTGAGTGTCGTTATCTGTCTGCCAAACCCGACGCAGCTCCTTTTGGGAAGAGGGCAGAACAATATATATATATATATATATATATATATATATATATAATGAAATAAATAAAAATATTTTGTTTTTTGTTCACTGACTGTCATGCTTTTCTGTCTAGTAAGTTTCCTTATATAGCCTGTATGGACATCTACTGTAGCCTATTGTAAACAAATTGCTTCACTTGCTCTTGTTTTTTGTAAGCCAAATGACTGTAAAGCAGGGGCAGTATTGACACGACAAACTGCACATGGAGCACGTACAAACTTATATAGTAAACGAGAATACAACTGAATAGCGTAAGTTTGGCTTTGAAACTGGATTAAGCTTTGGAGGAACATTCTGCCTTCACGTAACATCTCACGATAATAAAACTACGGTATTTTACTCGCAGTACTTTAGACTCTACTAGTAGGACAATCTACAACATCACTTGGCCCAAACAAGTTCTTTATAAGAAACAGTGTGTGCACTTGGTATTGATATCACTTTCTGAAGTAAGTTCTGAAGATGAACTGATCTATGGAAGTTCTTGTGTCATTAAGTAGCTACTACAAATGAATGTCCTTACTCTATGTGTAATTACACAGGTGAGATACGCACCTTTGACTGAGGTAGGGCTGAATTATGGTGAGCAGTTGCTCCACGGAACCTGAGAGAGATGGAGAAGAAGGGAGAAGAGACGACGCCGAGCGTGGAGAAGGACACCGGGCCGAGCCGCTCTGAGAAACACCATCCGGATTAAACACCAGAGAAAAAACTCCAACTGACCCGGAGCCATCTTACCATGTAAAGCGACGTGTGATCTGCATCTGCCATTGCTGAGAAAAGCTCGTCTTTCCCCGAGGAGGAAGCGAACAACCGCTTCACTCTGAAATAAACACAAGTCCACCTGCAGACAACCACTATATCAGGTGTGTGCGTTAATGCGAAACATTTTTGGTGAAAAAGATGGAAAAAGACCTGGGAAAAAGATCGAAGTTGCTTTCTATGCTGGCCGGATCCAATTCCTGTCGAATTCCGAAAATATTTCCCGTCTGGACAAGTCTAGAAAGAAAACAAATCAACTTGTGGTGGTGGGTGAGAGTGAAAGGGCAAGAGAGAGAGTGTTAGTGGAGCACCTGGGTGAGCTGAAGTGCTTGTGCAAGAGGTCATCAAAGGAGGCGCGAGAACTATATTCTGGTGAGGCCACCAACTCCACGTGAAGCTCTTTGGCCAACACTGGCGCCGCCGATCTGCAGGAGCTTGCCGAGACTCGGGATTCAGCGTCGGGGAAGGTCTTATTCCATCTCTTGGAAGGAAATCAGAAACACACATGCATTTATCACGAACAACATTAATTATATAAACATAACATAAACAACAATATAAAGATGAATTAAACTTCACATACATCACGACAACTTATAATCATACACTACCGTTCAAAAGTTCAAGCTCACCTAGACAATTGTGTGTTTTGTCTAGTTGTGTGTCTTGTTTCACTCTATCTTCTAAGAGCGAGAGAGAGAGACGGCGCACCTGAGCGGGCACGCGCAGAAACAGATGCACAAACTTATTTTGTTTTGTGACTGACAGAGTAAAAATAAATATACTAGTACAATTATTTCACGTGCATTTTGCGTATATAATTCTGCTTTTTAAAATCTGTTCATAAACAAATAAATAAAACTTCATAACGAATTAACCTGTTGGAAAAAAAATGGACTTTCATTTAAGTTCGGTGGGCCGGATTAAATCGTTTAACGGGCCGTAGTTTGCCCAGGTCTGATAATCTAACCAGAAGTGTGTTTACAGTTATGGAATAACATATAGTAATATACAGGTGCGTTGAAAATATACAGTGACGAGTTTTTGTATCCTTCTGTTATTGCATTTAGATCTTTTATAATTTATTAATTTCTATTGTATCTCTTTTTTATTGTATTTTATTGCTTTTTATAGCGTTTTATTGTATTTCTATTGGACCCCTCCCCCCAATCTGATTGTAAAAACACATTTCACTGCACGTTGTTGCAAAATAAAGCGTAAGTGACAAATAAAATTTGAATTGAAGTTACGAAAGCATGAATGTATAATAAACTTAGACACGAAAGCATGGCACATAAAAATGAAAATGGTCAAATATTTGACGGTTATTCGTCACCTTAATTCTAATGCCCTTTTTCCCACTGGGCACCAGCCTCTGGCCGGACAGGTTGAACCACTGGACCACAGTGAGGAAGCCACATTCTTCAGCGTGATCCAGGTCGTAGGCCCTGACCCGCACTAGATGAAGTCCGCTGGGCCGTGTAGGGTTAGTTAGGCCCTGACCCGAAGCCCGAGCAACCGGCACCGACGCAGACACCCACTCCCCGTCAAACACACCCAGCTTCAGCAACAGCTTCCTACTGACGAACACGACGCCGTCCACGTCCACGTCCACGCCACCGTCCGCTTCCGACGCATCTACGATCCCGCCCGGCTCCAGCAGACGGCACGGCTCCACCACCCGCACGTCCAGCTGGCACTCCAGAGCCTGCAGAAAAGCCACAAAGTCCGAGCAGGCCAGCGGCGGGCAGCTCAGCAGAGAGCCGGCCACACTCAGCGTGTTGGCGTAGTGAGCGCAGTCGGAGAAGAACAGGCAGGACGTCCCAGCAGACGCGCAGGGAACCCGGCTCCTCGCACCACCCAGGTCCAGCCCTTTGCACAGAGTGACCACCAGTGTCGTGTCCACAGTCACCGCTCCGACACTGATGGGCGCGCACTCCAGCACCACCACGTCGTCTGCAGCGCCATCGCCCGCTGGGTCGCAGACCGGCACCAGTAGCACATCGCCTCGCCTCGCCAGCACACTCACTCCGCCACTGCTCACTAAACTCCGGAGAGTTCTGTGAAAACCCCCCGAAGACGCCCACTTGAAGCTCTGCTTGCTGCGACAGCCAATCACAATCCTCGTCAGGGGGAGCAACGGCTGCGCGCGCACAGTGCCGAGCGAATCCTCCGGAACGTCGTGGTGTTTAAAGAACAAGTCGCTCGCAAAGACCAAGAGCTGCGCCTGCGCCTGCGCCTGCGTCTGCGCGTCCTCGTCCGGAGCTGCGTTTGCGCTGACCAACAACTCCCGACACTGATGTGTTTGTCCGTCTCTCAGCGAGATCACCAGCGCGTGCGAGGCTCCCGGAAGAGTCGCGAACGTTTCGGAGAACTGCGTTTTGTTGACGAGCACGTGCAGGGGATGAAAGCGTGAGGGGAAATCGTCAAGGCGTTTCAGTTTCACGGGGGCCGCCATGTTTATCGCATGCGCGTTTAAGGAAAACAACCGCGTTTGCGCGTCAAAATAACGCAAGAAACGGATGAAAACGTGGCACGCAACGCGAACAGCGAACGCAAAAAGCAAAGACTGTTTTGTCTATGTAATAACAAGAACAAGCCAAAGACAAACTACTGCGTCTTCTTCGTTGTTTAACGGCGGTTTGTGTCCCGTTCTGTCGCGTTGGCGCCCGCTTCAGTTCGTTTTATATTAACATCACACTCCCTCTATCTTTCGTCTTAATATTGCTTAACACTGCATTTATATTCTTGTCAGTCCTGTGTTCGCCAGATATTTAAAAAACATTACCTGGCCTCGTTTGCTCTCTTTTACTTTCAAATGTCGTTAATTCTATTCTATTTCCTGGCATTCCATTCTTTTCGACTCTCATCAACTGCTTTCACTTCACTTTTCACTTGTGTGATAACTTCAGCTCCACGTCCATTCTCTGCCTCATTGTAACTTTATTAGCAATTGTATCTGCTCTCTCGTATAATTCCAACTTGAGCTGGTGTACAGCGGTCAATCAAATTATCATTATACTGTCAATTTTATTTTAGTGTCCATATTTACATCACACACACACTTTACAGTATACATATATATATATATGTGTGTACTGATGATTTGATTATTAGGTCAGCGCTCACAATAAAACAAGTTCTGAGTCATTTTCTTCTTCTTTGGTTTTTAACGGCGGTTTGCGTCCACTTGTGTCAGTGCTGAACGTTGCCTTATATAGCGACAGAGCCCGCCTACAGGTGGATACTTGAATGTGATTGGATGTTGTCTTTGAAACCTCTGATGTACAGTCAGAATGTTATTGCATTTATATTACTGTACTAACTTACCTTGACCAGTTTCAACTGACCTTTATATTTATATTACTGTACTAACTTACCTTGACCAGTTTCAACTGACCTTTATATTTATATTACTGTACTAACTTACCTTGACCAGTTTCAACTGACCTTAAAATGAACAATTACCTTGGTTGCAAAGGAGAAAAAAAGTATTTAGATTCTAATAAGAATGTACTTATATAAATATAATGACGCATACAGTACTGCTCTATAATATATGTATATTTCTTAAAAAATACTACAAATAGAAGTACTTACATAAACATGTACACATCAGTTTTGTAAATTCTCCTTAGACAAATGTTATTGTAATAAATAGATCGACAAACAGGTTTTGATTCAAATTGAAAAATCAAGGTGTCTTTCATTTTTTGCTGTATTCATAAAACTAAATCAGGTAATAAAGAATCAATTTGGGGTTTCAATTTCATTATTAGTTGTGGAATAGTACATTTTTCAGGTGTGCGTAAAGGGTATATTTGCGTTCTGCAGGCGTTGATGGGGAAGACGCTGCTGTGATGTTGTGTTGGGAGGATTTCAGACAGGCCATTTCCGAGGACGAGCTCCAGAGATACAAGCGCATTCAGCTCAGCTTCCACACAAAGTAGCACTGGAACGCTTACTTTACGTTATTATCAATATTAATTACACAATACCATTTTCACTACCACGGGGCAACAATGTTGGGGCTTTTTTTCCTTTGGCTTTAAAAATACATAAGACATCATTGATCCGCACATAAACATCTACTGTAAATACAAGTGTAAACACACTCATTGAGATTACTAGGATGAATTCTTACATACCTTTCTAGTATTATTATTCTCTCCTGTCAGATGACGTTTCATTGTGTACTCTTATACTGTTGGGCCAGAGTATTGTATCATTTTAAAATTTCCAGTATCAATACTTGTCGAAATATCAATGTTTTTGACAACACCAGGGTGTAAGTAAAGCTAACTAAAACGTGATGTGCACACACAGTTAGTGACGGCCTAGGTTAAGTTTGGATTCAAAGTGAGGGCGAGTTCGTCAATATGGCAGTATTTGGAACACAACGGCCACCAGTGTCTATTTCAACGACATGATTTGTCCAAAATTCAGACCTGCATCCTTCCAAATGCTTTAGCCAATCGGCTACCTAGAAAGAAAGAAAAAAAAAAAAAAAAAAACAAGCTACATAGAGCAGGAGTAGGAAATGGTGTCAAGTCAGTCAAACTGTAAACGCTAATGTGACAAACCGGAGAGACCAGAACATAACAAAAATAAAAAATACACAGAATTATAAAAGAAAAACAGAGTACAACTTTTCCATAGGTTGTTTTTACAGTTTATTATTTACAATCACAAAGCTGATAACACTTTTAATCGAGGCATAAGCGTCTAGAGAGCTTGTCTTCTTGTGGAAAATATATATATGAATTAATTCTATTTATATTGTTAGAATAAAGCATTTTTATTTATATATAATATCTAAATAAAAATAAGAACAAGTTTAGTTGTCTACATTTTATTTAATGGTTTAAATAAACTCCTGTCAACTTGTATATTCTTGACCGCACAAAATTAACATTTTCATGATTGCAGTCGAAAGTTTTGATTTGTTTGAAAACAATTTTAACGAATAGTATTTATTAAAATTTCAGGGGAAAAAACAGTCTTTGTTGGCACATGGATTCAGGTACACATCCAAAAGCTGGTTAGCCGCTGTCACACGCACAGTGGAGTGTAGAATATGCGCAATGTGCGTTAGTCAGTGGCTTACCTGCCTTCAGAATTTAGAATTACCCATGTAATTACCCAAGAAACCATTCAATCCGTCCATTTATCTTCACTAATCCAGTGGCTGGTCCACCAGGAACCAATTCATTCTTTCTGTAAGACAAAAAACACAACACATGCATTAATACATTAGGTAGTATGTACCAAATAAATAATGCTCGTATTCCGCACCACTTTTTCTCATGATGCCGATGAAACACACACACACACACACACACACACACACACACACACACACACACACACACACACACACACACACACACAAAGTGTGCGCCCGCTCATACGTGTACTGTTTATGTATTCAGAGGTGTGTGTGTGTGTACGTACGTGAATATTTAAATATAATATGCATGATTTATATGTTCCAATCTGAACAAACTTTTGAAATGCACCTGTTTTACTTTAAATGACCGTTAAATTACATTATAAACGTAATATAAATACATTTTAATAGTAATAATTCATAAAAAGATAATGCAAATCAAAGCACAATACGCTGATAATTCTTCCCCATGATGCCGACAATTTTACCACAAATATTAATTCATTTTTTAACCGTTTATGACAAATCACCAGTTACTCACCAACCTTGACACGCGCTCAATTCCACTGTGTTATGACAGAAACAACACGCAAATGCTTCGCGGTGTGCTAGCAAGACAAGTTCTTCAAACAAGCGAGAGAAGTGAACTACATCTAACGCCAAGTTCACTGGCTCCATCCCGAAGCGGACCAACTCAACTCCCCTGCAACTTGACTGGAGCGCGGGGAAACGGCGGGAAGACTGACGGCCCTCGCGCCCAACGCTCGCCGGTCGTTTCTGCGCACGAACTTGGTCTGACTGGTAAATATCGAGTTACTCGGTTAAAAGGCGGGTCTGTGAGTAGCAGTCGCGTTTGGTTGATTTTCTCTGGCTTTAGCGTGGGGCGCGGCGCGTTCCATTTTGCACGTCGTACTTTAGGAACGAACCATTTTTCGGCGCCGTGGGGGTCTGGATTTGCACGTTAATTTGCACAATTGCGTGATTCTTATTCCGCGAATTTATTTGTCTGTATTTTCCCTACGGCTACCAGATAGACGGCGAATGTACACTAACTAGTCAATTAAATGTCCGTGAAGTTGACAAATGAGACTTTTTTTCGAGTGGCCACCCTCTTGGTTAAAATGGTTGAACCCGGCTCGCCTCGCTATATGTCACAGGCCATGAGTCTAGCAGGGTTGAGCACGTACTTGTGCGCGCGTGCGTCGAATGCGCATGTTTGTTATACTTTACTGTATTTTCATTATCATTATATTTGGTAAATTCTTTCATCATAAATTTTTTTCATTATATTTATATATTAAAATATTTATTATATATTTATTACATATTTATTTCAACATAATATTATTTATTTATTAATTTTATTATTATTATTATTATTATTATTATTATTATTATTATTATTATTATATTATTATTTCAAATAAATATCCTAGCTTGGACATTATAAACCTGTTCAAACCTAATAATATAGTCAAATTTGTCTGGTAAAACATATTTGGGTTAAATTGTCTGGTAAAACATATTGTTTTTGGCAATAAACGTACTAAATAATGAAACAATACAACAACGTGAATTCCATAATTCACTGATTCATAATTCATGATTCCATAATGACCTATGGAACTAATGAAACAATGGAGTTTTATTATCAATATTCCGTTAAACCATAAAAATGTTCACATCATGTGGTTTGATCTTTTCTCCTGTCATGGAACTTTGCAACTTCCACCCGGACAATGGAAGTTTTAATGGGCACGACATCATGACTTAAGGCTGCCCACTGCTCCGGGTTCATGTGTGTCCCTTCATGGATGTTTAAATGCAGATCACAGTTTTGTGCTCCTATTAACTTATCAGGGATGTTGTCAGCGAGACATTGAAATGTTTATGTTGCTTTTAGATATGATGTGAAGCTTGAATATCCAAAGTGTTTTCTTATGAATTGGATGATTTGGACACACAACTTGGATGCTTTTCTGAGAAACAAAATAAAAAAAAATGTATAAGACAAAAAGAAGATTAAAACAGAAGTAACAGGCATATAATAATAAAGCAAGCAGTGTTCAATTATATACATACACACTGAACATAAGTGGAAACATTGATTGTAAGAATCATTTCGATTGTAAATGCAGTATATGTATACATTTTTTTCTTTATTTATTGAATACTTTTACATTCATTAAATAAGAATTCTATCCACTCTAGCTTGAATTTCTAAAGCATTTTCTTGAGGATTGGATGAGTTACACACAACCTGGATGCTGTGATAAATAAAATAAAAGGGAATATATATATATATATATATATTTTTTTTTTTTTTTTTTTTTTTTCATTTACTGTTTCTCTTGCAAATGGTTAAGAATTACTTTATTTTGTCAGATTAAAGGTAAAACCTCAACAGTAATATTAATTAATTTAAAATAGGTCATTAAGATCTTCAAGGCCTTTTCCATAAAATTGGAACACATGTTTTTGGATTGTGGAGTCTGGAAGAAACCGGAGTCCCGGAAAACCGTGCAAGCACCGGGAAAACAGGCTTACTGCACACAGAAAGACCCAGATTGAACTCTTGAATGGAACCTTTTTGCTGTGACTGTCCCGCCAATTAGCCTAATTACCAGAAAGCAATCAAGCTTCACCAAAACCACGTTTTACTGTATGATTGTTGCATACAACAACACCTGCAATTGGCAAAGCTTATCAGATACAGTCTGACTGTTGACAGTTTTAGATACAAGTCTAAAACTGTTGGACACCCTGTGTATGGATGGTTATGGATAATCTTTATTGTCGTTGCAAAATGGTGCAACGAAATTTAAGGTGCACGTACAAGAGATATAAATGTCAAACTAGTCAGTGCAAAATGCAATAGACAATGTAATTCTGCACATGTAAACAAATGTAATAAACAAGTGCAAATACAGAAACACGGGGGACATATACATACTTATACACACACAACATTTAAGGAAAAAAACTATTCATTTTGCACAGTGATGTTATATAAGGTTTAACTTCAGAGGTGATGAAGGCTGAGGTGATGAAACTGACGAAAACTGAGAGTGATGAACGTAGCTAGCAGTGCTCAGCGGAGAAGCATGGCTGGTGTTCATTAAAACACAAAAGAAAAATAAAAAATATTTAAAATATAAAATATAAAATATTGTACATTAAAACAAAATAGAAAAATAAAAAACATTTAAAATATTAAATATTAACATGTAGTAAATACTGTATCATATTATGACATTATACATTTCATTGCATATACATATATACAATGACGAAATGACTATAAACAAACAGGTTTACGCCCCCTACACGGGCATGACCACGGTCATTGGCTAATCAAATCTCTGGACACGCCCCCCTTTATATTTCCGCCTCCATATTGCCGAGTGCGGCTAGTACGCTCCGCTGCCAAAAGACAAACGGCGTGTGGAATCAAATATAAAATGTCTTACAGCACGTTGCAGGGTAGGTAAAATTACCAGACGTTGCGAGACACACGAGGAACTTCGTATTTTTTAATAAACGATCTGTCATGAATTGCTGATAAAAAGTTCCGAGGAGTTGCATTTAGGCGGAATGGTAGCGAGGCATTTTGCTTTTAGCTTCAGGAAAGCCGCAGAATGTCGTGTTTTCCCTTTTAAACCTTTTCATATTTATCTCGTGTTTCGTTGCAGATAAAAACGTCTGTATTTAGCTTTTTTGTTTTGCTAATTTTAGACGCGTGTTGACGTAGGGCATTAGCGAAACGTTAGCATGTTGTCGTATTGTGTGCTACTGGAGCAGGTCTGGTTAGTACATAGTTATTGACCATTGTTTTTATGTTACAAAAAGATTAAAAGCATTCCCATTTAGTATCTGTCCAAATCTAATTGAGCTGTGTGTGTGAGCTCGACGTTATTTTAAACGTCTAATAACCTGTGGTTGATGATCCGAAGTATCTATTTGAGTATGAAACTATACGTTTTAAATTGCAAGTTTTTTGAATGAATATGAATTTAATTTAATTTATCCGGTTTGTTACCTGCTCGGCTTAATTTAGGACAGAATAAATATTCATAAAATGAAAAATGACCGGTAAATGTGGATAGAAATGAAGAGGACTATTTGTCATACTGTACTTCAAATATTTTGTCTGCCTATTTATGTCCTGCCAAAATTATACAAGTTAAAATTAGAAACAGCAAAAAATATTAATTTTAAGTGTGCTTGTAAGTATACCTTGAAAATGATACAAGGCAAGGGCTGGGAAAACACACTGCATTCTGGGATCTGTAGTTTGTGTCATTATTTGACCCTTTAATAACAATAACCGCTTCATATACGGTTAGTGTATTCTAATACAGTAACGACTATAAAAAGACTGATTTAAATTCCCCAAGGCTATTTTACAGATCTAGCTAGTTATTTTGTCTTTTTATAAATGTAACATTGTCGTCACAATTTCGAAGATGGAGCTGGTACATGTACGAGCCAGTGCACATCCAATACAATTGACGGGGAAGATGGATGTGTGATGAAAAAAGAGGAGACTGAAAACCAAAGTAAGATTGACAGTTTATAATGTGTGTGTGTGTGTGTGTGTGTGTGTGTGTGTGTGTGTGTGTTAACCTCGGCACTCATATTCAATACTTGTTTTTACAAATTTCGCTCAGTTGAAGACCCCGGGATCCTGGATGGAGCAGGAGGAAATATGGCCGACAGCTCGGACCTGAGCTCAGACGAAGACTCTGAGAAGTGTCCCATCTGCCTGAACTCTTTCCACCAGCAGCCGGTGGCCACGCCAGAGTCCTGCGATCACTACTTCTGTGTGGACTGCATTCTGGAGTGGGCAAAGGCAAGTCCAGTGTCTGTACATCAGATGTGGAAAGAGTAGCTGAAAATCATGCTCCTTGTAAAGGCTTGAATTTTAAATGAAGTGCTTGTAATTGTACAATTGAATCCGGATAAGTGCTCGTCCTCTATTTCAATCGTTGAAGCCTTTTGACAGTTCTTTCCTTCGCGTTTTCTCTCTCGGTTGGTGTTATTTTGCCAAGCTGCTCTTTGATTTTTAGAATGCGTGAAAGATTTTACATTTTAGTATTTGTTATAATTTTAATTTAGTATTTGACATATAGTATTTATTTTTATTTAAGCATGCATTTATGCAAATAAAAAAAAGGTCAAGTAATACCAATATAAAGAGATTTAACATTTTAATTCACTTGAACCAATGAAGACAGCCGTGTTACGGTATTTGAAGTATCTTTTTGTATCAAAAATTAAAAAAAAAAAAAAAACTATTTTTTACTCTAAACAAAGAAAGTTCTACAGCTTTCTGTGAAACTTAAAAATTGAAGTATTATAAATTGAAGAATTGTACTTTACATTTAGTGCAAACTTTCCCCCCATAATGGTAATGTTTCATTTATATTTAGGCACAGCTTGAAATATAAATTTAACCACAACTGTACGGTGCTGGAAAAACATGGACCTCGAAAGTGCTTGGAAAAGTGCTTGAATTTTTCAGAAAGTGTAGGAACCCTGACAAGTAAAATTAAAAATTACTCTAATACATGTCACCAATTCCAAGAAGACTTGAGTAGAAGTCGTAAAGTATCTCATTTTAAAACAACCCAAGTGTTTCACTCGTACTGAATTTAGGCTCAAAAGCATCAAGAAACACTTGATTTGTGACGTTTTATTTCCTAATTTAGAAATGAAATTTAAACTCAGTGTTTCAAAATGGCAAAACGACGTAGATGAGAATGAACAAAAAGTGAGTCTCCGTCAAACTCAAACGTACAATAAAGTGCAACCGCTGATTGACGTGATTGAGCTGATAAACATCATCCAGTACCTTCAGCATCCTGCGCATGGTCATATCACCTCGTCCGCACGGTAGAAAAAGATGCGACTTCAATCACAATGTAACGAGTCACTGAAAGTGAGTAACAGAAAGTGTCCATTCTAATGTAGCCGAGTAACGAGTACTTAAACAGTGGTACCTCACCTTACAAGATGAATTTGTGCCGTGAGCAGTTTCGTAAAGCGAAAATTTTGCAAAGTGAATGACGGAATGTTTTTAGAATTTTTATAAAGGCCAATGTTTAGTAGCAACGTTGCAATGCTCCTGTAAAAAGCTTTTTGCTTCTGAATAGTTTTTTTTTGTAACTATGTTGTTCTCATTCTGTTAAGTGTTCTTGGGTGTCGTGAAAGGCACTGATAAATAAAATGTATTATTATTAGAGCTGTCAAAGTTAACGCGTTAACACACGCGATTAATTTTAAATGCTTAACCGCGTCAATTATTTTTGGCCAGAGAGCCATGCTAGCGTCATTAGGTGTGGCTCATTACGATCAGAAGCTCAGACTGATATGAATAGACCCAGAGAGCGGTGCTAGTGTCACCCAGGTGTGGCTCATTATGATCAGAAGCTCGGAGTGATTGCTTTCACCTGCTGCCATTTAGGCACAAAGTGTTTATGGACAGACACTGTCTGCTGTGTTTTGAATGTTCTTGAATGTACTTGTTAAAACTGAAGATTGACCTAATTTAGAAACAGTTTCAATTGCAAATGGTTCTCTCTGTTCAACAAGCCGCCACTTTCGATTCATATGGATTAGATGAAGACAAAACTGTATTTACTTAGACTTATATTTAAAAACAGACATTTCAAGCTTTATGTGATTTCTTTATGTACATTTTAAGACAAATGTTTCATGTTAGAGTGATAAGTATTTATAAGTTAGTTTGTTTTCAGCTGACAAAAAGAAGGCAAAACGTGCTTCAAGTTTGAGTTTTATTATTATTATTTATTATTATTATTTATTATTTTATTTAATTATTTATTTTTTATACAAAAAACACAATGTCCTATTTTTATTAAGAGTGTAACCTAAAAAAATGACTACTTCAAACTTTCAATTGATGTATAACACTTATATGTAAGTCCAAAATTGACTTTTTTTGTGTGTTTTATCTTGAATAGAGTGACTCGACCAGTGAGAGAGAAAAAACTATATATAAAGAAAACATGTTGCAAATTGAACAAAACATTATACTAAATTATATTGCAGTATTTAAACTAGTGTTTATTCAGTGTTGAGTTTACATTAATTTACATATTACACCTCATTATCCAATATTCCAAGTTTTAGTAGTTTAATCGCGATTAATCACAATTATTTTGGTCAGGGAAGTGCGATTAACTAGTTTAAAAAAAAAAATCATTTGACAGCACTCATTATTATTATTATTATTATTATTAAAAACAGCGAGACAAACGTGTGGTCGTCTTTCCTTCCAGAACGCAAACTCCTGCCCCGTGGACCGGCAGACATTCTGCAGCATCCTCCTGAGGAAATGCCACGGTGGCACGGTCCTGAAGCGGGTGAGTGAGTGGGTGAGACGGTGTTCTGCTGGCTCCACGCTGGAATGTCTGCTGCGTGTAGGTGGTGGTGGAGAAGGCCAGCCAGACGGGGCCGGTGGAGGCGCTGCTCCCTGACCTTGATCAGACCAGCTGTGAGGTGTGCGGAGGGCGAGACCGCGAGGACTGTCTCCTTCTGTGTGATAACTGTGATGCGGGGTGAGTATGTATGTGTGTGTGTGTGTGTGTGTGTGTGTCTCACTCTCCGTTACACACACACAGACAGAGAGAGAGAGGGAAACCAAGACACCACTAACACCACACTGTAATGCTACCTGTAGCATACATAAAACAAGGTTTGTTTGGTCACGTGATGGTGGTGGGTCACGTGACATTGGAGGAGTAATAGTTGGAGTGTCACAGGTGCACGTTAAGGGTGGTGGAGAGAGGGGGTGAAAGGGGTTCGTTATTTTCTTTAAATCGCATAACACAATCTCTATAATTCACAAGGATAAAAATAAACGGTTCAAGGGAAAAGTTGTGCGCGTTTTAGATCACCTCATGTGCCCTAATTCAGCCTCTCAGCGGCACCCCGGAACTAGCTGGAGTTTGGCCGCTACACTACACACTGCTCCAGGTGTGTGAACCTTTACTGGTGGGATGGGTAAAAGCACACACACACACACACACACACACACACACACACACATATACACTCAAAGTCACGCGCGCACACACAGAGTGAGAGAGAGAGAGAGAGACACCACTAACACCACAGTGTAATGCTACCCACTGCTCCGGGTGTGTGTGTGTGTGTGAGTGTTCAAGGCTGTTTGCGTTTGTGTCGTGTAGGTACCACATGGACTGTCTGGTCCCTGCGCTAGCGACGGTGCCAGTGGAAGAGTGGTTCTGCCCGCAGTGCTCCGCCCACCACCCCTCAGGTCAAACCAATCACACAAGCCAGATACTGACACCCTGTTCTAATGTGCTCGCACTCGTTAAAGTCCGAGCGGTACCACGGTCCGAGTGCCCCGCCCCCACCTCAGAGCGAGAGCGGGAACGCAGCATCGTCAGTGGCGCCAAACTTCATATTTTAAAGTGAACAAATACTTCAAAACAAACGCGAACTGCAAATTGTGCTCAGCGAAAATGTCCAGAGGCTCAAAACATGTTTAACGCGAGTAATTTAATCAAGACCCTAAAGTCCCAACACGAGAGTAGAAAGAGTTGGCTTCTAAACATGAAAGAGTTTCTTTCAATCAAAGAAACATGTCCTTACTTTATTCTAATATTGTGCACTAAATAGCTAAGATTTATTATTAATCCGCCTTGTGCCGCCCAAAGCAACAGAGTTTACAACTAACTGAGAAAAGTTGCACAGTTTACAGTTTTTAAAAAGCAGTACCTTTGCATTTATTGCTATGATGGTGTACTAACTTTACTAAAATCAAGGCATTGCAAATGCATACATTTGTTATAAGTTATGCAAATATTTATTAAGCATATTGCAACAATCAAGAGTATAAAATATAATTCAAGCTAAAATGTTACATAAAACAATACTTAAACAATAATATACATGCATACTGGCCTGCTGAAAAGTTGTAAAAAAATGTTCTTCACACACGTATTGTTGTGTAAAATCAAATGGAGCATATATTTACAATGTTATCTAACTTATGACATAAAAGCTGTGCTACTTTTAAATATAAGTGAGTACAGTAATCCCTCGCTACTTCGCGGTTCGACTATCGCGGATTCACTGTATCGTGGATTTTTTTTCTTTATTACATATATTCGCGGATTCATTTTTTCCCGATTGTATCTCGGCGGAGGATGCTCACAGTCGGACACGTCTTACCGCGGAGAAGCCAATCGCTATGTCGGCCGTCTCCCCGCGACCACTCCCGGGCCGCCAGCTGTGGGAAACGCGCACGCTCCCGCCCGATCCTCCCGTTCACACCCTTTGAAAATGAATATCTGCACTGGGGGGACGCGTGCGGCGGGGAGATTGTTAACATTACGTACTTTAATAAAGAATACTACTTGAAAAAAGTGTTTTAAAAGTCGGAATAAGTGTGAAATAAATATGTAAATGTTGTTTCTCCACTTTGCGGAAATTCACCGATCGCGGTCGGGCCTGGAACGTATCTACCGCGATAAACGAGGGATCACTGTGTATAAATGTTCAAGTGAACTGCTTAGCTTTCAAAACTTAACTTCCTGTTACATCTCGACTCAACTTATGAGCAGGTATAAAAACTGATCATATCCAAACAATTGAAGAGTTTTAAGGGCTCTTTTTTTTTTTTTTTTTTTATTATACAAATTTTTAAACACTCTTCTCCTTCGTAGGTGTCACTCTTTGTTTTCGATAACTTGGAATGCAATATGTAACTGCAATTCTTATTAATTCCATTGCAACCTCGAACATTCTCTAATGTGCCGATGTCCCGACATCGCGCAGCAGCCGCGGCATTTACGTACATTCAAGTTCGCGCAGCGGTAGTTACAGTTAAGGTGGACCGCTAGATTTTAATTCAAACAGTGTTTGTGTTGCTGTCATGATGCAGGGGCGAGTCAGCTGAGTGAAGACCATCTCCCCACCGCCAGCCATTTCAGATCCACCCGAGCCATCGCACGGACCCAACACAGCGAGCGCGTGCGGGCCAACGTCAACCAGCGGCGCATCACGCAGGCGGGCACAGCGGCACAGGTCTGACCCGCCCCGCCCCACCTCACCAACACACACACACCAGTCACCAGTGATGTCCCGCCCCACCAACACACTAGGGGTGGGTCACGGTATCACGGTATTTTCTAGTGTACAGACGGTATCGGTATTATATCACGATATTGTGAGAGAGGGGGGGGCTATTATTTTATATAAAGTACGAAATTAAAACGCAAGGGGAAACCTGGAGAAGCAGCTGTCATTTTTATTACCGTATATCTGTTAAAAGTAGCCCAGGCATTTATTTAAAAAAAAAAAAAACATTTAAATTAAATGGCATGCGGTCTATCTTTTAAGAGAGTGTAAGAGGGAGAAAGAGAGAGAGAGAGAGACATAGACAGTGAGAGAGAGAGAAACAGTGAGATAGACAGCAAGAGTGAGATAGACAGTGAGAGATATACAGCGACAGAGAGAGAGACAGACAAAAATGGAGAGAGCCAGCGCGTGTCACGCCTTACCTCTCTTTCGCGCGCGCGTCTGAATCTAAAGTTGCGTGAAACCAAGGTTAACAATCGAAAACAGACTTTGACCAAAATAAAACGAGCAGAATTTTCTCGTGAGCGCGTTTTACAGCACTCGCGCTAACTAAAACAGCCGCTGTAAAAAAACGGCATCTCAATACCGGTATTCATGTTAATACCGCTATACCGCCCAGCCAGTGTTGTGCAAGTTACTTTGAAATTGTAATATGTTACATATTACTTATTACTGTTTGTAAAAAGTAATAAGTTACATTACAATATTACTTTCTCAGAAATGTAATATATTACATTACTTTTGTATTACTTTTAAGTTACTTTCACCGAAGTAGAAATTAACGTCCTAAAATAACAAAATGTACTTTTTACTTGTACAGTAATTTATGTTACAACCAGTGGAAGACATAGAGTTATGTAGCGTAATGACTGTGGCCTCTCCAAGCTACAAATAACAATATACATAATCTATAATTGTAGGGTGACCATATATTTTGTTTTCCAAAAAAGAGGACAATCAGCGCGGCCTCGAGACAAATTCAGACAGGCTTCTCGGAGGCTGATGAACATGCTTTAATGTGCTTCAATGTTGCTAAACTATAACTTAGTAAAAATAATCACTTAACTTAAAAAAAAATCAGTAAAAACCTAAATAGGTAACTATTTTAGTCAGAATTTTTTGAATAATGAAAAATGTTTTTTAAAATGTGATTGTTTTTAAAAAAAAATAATAATACAAGAAAAAAGTCGGCCCATTGTTTCAAAACGATACGCGCAATTTCATTCTCAAATATTACTTTCTCATATAATTTAAAGCACGGGTTGTGAACTGCGTACACGTGTATTAGTCGTTTGAAGAAGAGGGAAAACCGGACATTATCGTGAATTTATAAAATCCGCCCGGATGTCTGGGGAAAAGACGCTTGTCAACACTAATAATTAACTTTAAAAAGTGTTAAAAGTATGGTAGACAAAGCGATTTTCCTCCAACATCAGTGAATAACTTGGGTATATCTGATACCAGACACAACAGGATATGTAAACTTCAGTGCGTTTTATTCATTTTGAATGACTCACCACACAATACTGTCCTGCTTTCTGGCCATAAAGTGCAGAGAACACTGTCGTTGCTGTTTTCTTTCTCTTCCCAGGTCGAGCGATCTAATGGCAGTTCGACGTGTTTTTTTAAATAGCTGTTTTTTGATGCCGACAATTCAGCGGTTGCATTTCACCACAATGTTCTTGTTTTTTACAAAACTGAAACAATGCGCATAAGACCATCTCGCGAATGTACCTTCGCTGTTGTTTATTAAATGTTCAAATGTGCCGCGAGTGCGCGACTCTGGCCCGTGCACAGCCGCCAATCAGAGCCACAGCTGTCAGCCGCTAGCTCAGAGCACAGCCAATCGCTCAGAGCACACCTCGAGCTCAGAGCCAATCACTGCACACCTCGAACTCTGAGCGTTACAAAATACAACGCTCCACCAGCGAAAGGCGGAACGAATGACTTGCGTGTCTATTTGCGAACATGAAATGTTAAATGTTTGATTTACTGTCTTGAAAGTGAAATATTTGATGTAACGCAAGCGTTACTTGCATGTAACGAGTAATATATTACTGAAAATACTAAAAGTAATAAGTTACACTACCGCGTTACAGCAAAAAGTAATATATTAGTGTAATATGTTACTTTTGTAACGCGTTACTCCCAACACTGCGCCCAGCCCTACAACACACACACACACACACACACCAGTCACCAGTGATGTCCCGCCCCAACAACACACACACACACACACACTTTTGTCTTCTAAATGATTTGTGTGTTTGTGCGACAGCTCGCTCGTGGCTACATGACGCAGTCCACATGGTTGGATGACGCCATTAACGCGGTGGTGGCCGGTCTCAACACCGCCGTGTATGTTCGAGATTTGACCCCTCGCGCCAAATCACGCCGCCGGAGGAAACGGAGAACGGGTCAGACATTTATTTCTGGTTTTAAAGTGACTTGAATGGACTAAGTGGCACGAGTAAGCTGCTATTACAGTACTAGGAGGTCATATTTGTATAATTGAAATTAAAGTATTAAAAGGAGTGAAGAATATTTGTTGGTTGTAATGTAGAATGTGTTTCTTTTCATTTTAGATGCGGTCAACACACGAAAGACCAAGAGCAGTTCTTCACTGAGTTTAAAGAAGAAAAGAAAGACGAAGTCAAAGCGACGGAAGCGTAAAGTGAGCCAGTTTAAATTGCGGAGACAACTGGTGAGTTTAAACCTTTTTCTTTTGCTGGTAAATGACCTTTTTCAATTTCACATTTTTCCTTTTCCTTGTCCATATTGTATTATGCTCTGCCTTTTTCTGTCTCACCCTTCCCAACTCGTCTCGCCTCTCTATTGTCTGTCTCTCTTCTGTCATCAGTCTCTCTCTCTCTGTCTGTCTGTCTGTCTTTGTCTCTCTTTCTCGTTTGTTCTCGATAACTTTTAATGCAATAACTGTAAATGCAATCGTTATTAATTCCTTTGCATCCTGGAACGTTCTCTAATCTGCCGATGTCCTGAGACGCTTCACTCTCATCCAATAGGCCAATGTGTTCTCGTGTCCACTAATCTTAAGGTGGCGGGTACATTTAAAAGACGACGGTGGTTTTGTTCCACAACTCGGGGTCCGTGTGGTCCCCTGCTCTAGTGAAAGCATTATTATTAAAGCGGTATTAACGTGAATACCGGTATTGAGATGCGCCACGATATGGATTTTGCAATATCATGGATACCGTGGCACTTTCGTGAATTTACCTTTTATACACACATGTCAACGCTTTAATACATTAAAATACATTTGTTTCGTTATAATTTTTAATTACGACACAGAAGCATTGCTAATCGAATACAGAAAGCGTTGTAAGAAACTGAATTAATAGATCACCCGCGAGGCGCATGTATCGCGCATGCGCTGTGCCGCTCCATGTCTGTAATGTGCCGTTTTTTTACAGCGGCTGTTTTAGTTAGCGCGAGTCCCGTAAAACGCGCGCACGAGACAATTCTGCTCGTTTTATTTTGGTCAAAGTCTGTTCTCGATTGTTAACCTTGGTTTCACGCAACTTTAGATTCAGACGATGAGGAAGAAGAGATGGAAAGCGTGACGCGCGCTGGCTCTGCTCTCCATTTTTGTCTGTCACTCTGTCACACACACACACACTCTCTCTCTCCTCTCTCCTCTCCTCTCCTCTCTCTCTCGCTCTCCTTCTCCCGCTCCTCCTCCTCTCTCTCTCCTCTCTCCATCCTCTCCTCTCTCTCCTCTCCTCTCCCTCTCTCTCTCTCTCTCTCTCTCTCTCCTCTCTCTCTCTCTCTCTCTCTCTCTCTCAAGGCCGCAGGCCATTTAATTAAATGTTTTTTTTTTTAAATAAATGCCTGGACTACTTTTAACAGATACGGTATTAAAAATGACAGCTGCTTCTCCAGGTTTCCCCGTGCGTTTTAATTTCTTTATTTTACTTTATATAAAATAAGAATACCCCCCCCCACACACACAATATGGTGATATAATACCGATACCGTCTGTACACTAGAAAATGCCGTGATATTGAATTTTAACCCATATCGCCCACCCCTAGTGTGACTTTAATTTCTTTTTGATCTCTTTTCAGACTAAAACGGATTCCAGGAGCCGCATCAAACAGAGTTTAGGAAGTAAAGCCAAGCAAAGTTCAGTTTATCAGCACGCCAAGGACTCTTTAGGGATCATGCGCTCTGAGATCGGAGCCCCTTCTCTTTCGGTTTACGGCGATCCCTTCGTCTTGGACCCCTTTGATAATAGGTGATTTATTCTAAAACATATCTCACCACGACTCTGCTGCTGGACAATCTCGAGCTCGGACCGTCAAAACTGTTCCAGACTGTAGGAACGCTGCTGACCGTGTCGTTCGTTTTTATGATTTGTGAGTGACATTTATTCATTTTTGTCGTTAGAGACGAGGAGAGTCCGACAACTCCGACAACTTCCTCTGCTGTGAACGCCAAACGCCGTACTCTGTCCCGCTCGGCCTTGCGATCCCACCAGCCCGTGAGCCGAGCGTTCCTCAGCCTCTCCAGGTAGATGACGAGTGGTGATGATGCGGTGGACATTAGTGAGCGCTGGCGCTGTTTCCAGGCCGCCGGTGCCGGACCTGCTGGGCAGTATTCTGAGTGGTCAGAGCGCTCTGCTGATGGACAGCTCTGATGTGGTGATCCACCCAGACGGATCTCTTCAGCCCGTCAAAACAGGCTGGTCTACTGTTTATTCACATTAACATTGTAATCGAGGGTGTGTGTGTGTGTGTGTGTGTGTGTGTGACAGGCCTGAAGAACACACAGCAGAAGCTCACACAACACTTTACTGTAGCCAGAGAAACGCTGTGTAAATGGTAATTGTGCTGTTAAGAATTATGAACGATATAAATGATAATTGCACTAATAAATCATAATAAACTATATAAATAAAAGTCGTTCTAGTATGAATAAAAATAGTGTGAATAATAGTACTAGTGATAATGACAATAATAAATGATAATGGTTCTTGTAATAGTAATACACAATGTAGACGCCAGTGGAATTAGCGCCAGTAATGATAATAACAATAATAAACCATATAAGTTACAGTGCTCATAATAATAATAAACAGTATAAATATTATTAGTGCTAGGGATTATAATAGACAATATAAATAAGAATACTTGGTAATCATAATAATTAGGGGTGTGACGAGATCAGATGCTTCTCGCGAGATGCGATTGGATCTCGTTATATCGCGAGAATTTGCCGTCATCTTTTTTACAGTGTGTGGAATCAAACATTTTTAAAGGATTCTTGCACGAGCGTCCCGATGTTGGCGCCGCCATGCGCGGATCCGTGCGCTCGCGTTTTAATATACTGTGGCTCAAAAAACCGCGGACTGAGTAACTGAGTAACTCCTCCCGCTGAGTGAGCGCGGATCTCCGCCATTGCCCCGCCCCCGCGACAGGTCAGACTCACCAGTACTACATCGTTTGTGATGGTAGAGCGAACGAGTTAAACTTGTTAATCGTTTGTGAATGAACTTTAATAAAGTGTGTTTGTAAAATAAACCGATTATTTCAAACAGTCAGTAGTTGCACAATTGAGTTTAATCTAATGTGTCTTATACATTACATTACTATCCAAACGATTCACTCTCGCTGCAGTAGAGCAGAAATATGAGAGAAAAGCAGCTGATTACTGCAGTAAAACTCATTCAGATGATGATGCGAGTCTCACCAGCGACATCGTGAAGGGAAAGAACCTCACGTCCCGTACAAGACCCGTTGTTTTAGTCAATAATTAACTGGACACTTTCAATAAATAAGGTTTTTATTCTACATGTTGTGTTATGCATTGCATGATATGCTGCATTGCAACATGTAATACAAAATGTGGGGTCTTTGGAGCTAAAATGAACACAGTGAATTGAATCACAATGAAGTACATTGATGTTGAGTTGAACTTGATGCCAAAATGATTCTACCCTTTTTTGCAAGTTACTGGAAGACTTGTATTTCTCTATAAATAGTGTTTAACGACTGCGCTTAATGGGTTTTTATACTGTTGACAGTTAAACATTTTTTGTGAAATTACTTGCCTGGAAATTTATGACATCATATTTTCATATTCGCATATGATCAATATTATGTTGGTTATTTGGTTATGTTAATATTATGTTTTAGTTTTAGTTGAATGTTTTAGTTAAATAAAATACAGATAAAATCTTGCTCTCCTTATATTATTTGTCAAAGATTTTTTTTTATTTAAAAAAAAAATCTAAATCTCGTCTCAATCTCGTGAGCATAGTGTCTCGTCTCGTCCCACCCCTAATAATAATAATAATAATACATTGTATTAATAATATTAATGCTAGTAATAATAATAATGAACCATTTAAATAATATTAGTGCTAGAAATAGTAACAAAATGACAAAATAATAAATATATAAATATAATAAATAACAATAAATTATTTATTTAATAATTACAGTAATAATACGCAATATAAATACCCGTGCTAGTAATTAACAATATAAATAATAGTGCTAGTATTGAAAATAAACAATAAAAATAATTATGGTACTAATAATAAATCATATTAATAATAGTAGTGCCAGTAATAATAATAAACAATAAATAAATCATATTATTGCTAGAAATTGTAATTCACAATAATATGTAATAATTGTACTGGTAGTAATAATAAAAAACAATATAAATAACAATATGGCTAGAAATAATAAAGACCCTAATAAACATAAAAATACTAGTAATAATTATAGACGATACAAATAAAATAGTGCTAGTAATAATAATAAGCAGTATAAATGTAAAAGTGCTAGTAATAATAAACAATATAAATTGAATAAGTTCAAATTTATTTCTATAGCGCTTTTCTTAGTACGAGACTAGCGCAAAGTCGCTAGATAATAGTGCTAGTAATAATAATAAACTGTATTAAAAAAAAATAGTTGTAGTAAAATTAGTGTCACAGACATTGGACAATCGCTCTAAATTAAACAAACAAGTGTCACGTTTGTTTTGTGGAAACAGGAATGACCTTTTTTTTTTCAATAAATAAAAAATGACAATGTTGTTTAGTGCGTTTTGTGAGTGGAATCACAACTCGGTTCACAGTGAAAGTCTTGACTTGTGCCACCTCTTGTCTTGTAAACGCAGTTTCCTCCGCTGCCGCTTTGCCCGATAGTTGCCCGTCAGCGCCGAGCCGGAGCGAACCTGAGCCCGCGTCAGTCCGGAAGAGCCCAGCTGCCACACACACACACAGTATGTGCGTCTACACTCACACACTCACACACGCCACTCCAGCGTCTCTCTCTTCCTCTGCAGGTCCCTTCAGGTCCATCTCTTCACACGCGGAGAGGGAAGGGCGTGACTCTCTCCACCGCTCACACCTTCGTCATCCCGCCGCCGAGCGGAAGGCTCACAAGCCCGCGGCGGTGCGAAGAAAGCCGTGCAAGCCTTCGTGGCTGGATGTTTCCGTTTTGCCGCGAATTCCCAAAATCAAACGTGAGGAGAACTCCGCAGCAAACCCAAACCCAGAGAGACCCAGCACTTCATCTTCCTCGTCTCACAAGCCACACCTGAAACCAGACAGATCCACACACACGGCGAGGAACGTCCAGCGCTCCGGCTCCACCGGGTTCCGTCGCTCTGATTCCGACACTGGTGACATTACGCTGATAAACACTGCGCTGAAATTACCCGCCGAGGACGTGAACACCCACTCGCTAATGTTTCCTAAAGACATTAAGACGGACAAAGGGATTCGGCAATCATGTGAAAGCGGTTCAAAGCCTCGTCAAGCCATCTGTCCGATCAAAGTGGAGTCTGTTCTCATCTCACGCGACCAACAGACGGCCAACAACACAGAAAGAGATTGTCCGGGAGACGGTTGGGAATCTTCTGAAACGTCCGTCGCCGCTTCTACGTCTGGGCCGCGGGAACGGAGAGTCGCTTCGGGTTCTTTGGAGTCTGAGAAACGCACGTGAACTTGTTCTTCTCGTTTTGTGTGTTGTTTTAGAAATTCCAAATTTAAAATGTCATTTTTTTTGTTGTTTTTCTGCTTTGAACAGACACTGGACCTCAGAAACGGGAAGGATATCCAACGTCAACCAAAGTTCTACCGAGTTCTTGTCAGGTAGCAACTCTCTTCTGTTTTACAAGTTGAAGTTTATATTTATATAGCGGGGGGCAACTAGTCACAGACTAAGAGACACTGTCTTACTGCAAAGAGCCACATCACACACATGGGCGCACACAAACATCACACACACACACACACACACACACACACACACACAGGCCTCTGCTCAGCCACATTTAGTGAAAAAAGCCACACCAACATGATAATATTAGTTATTTTTCAACAGTTAACATCGTGTGCATATTTGACTCATGACATGTGAAAGCTCCTGAAGAGACGCACAAAACTAGTTAAAGAGCCGCATGAGGCCCGAGAGCCACGGGTTACACACCCCTGATATAGAGCTTTTCTTAGTCCCAGATCAATGTAAAGTCGCTATAAATTTAAATATAAAATAATTTTCCCAATGGAAAGGATAATTAATTGTTAATTAACTGCTATGTTGATTATTTCCTGGAGTCATTTAATCCTCTTATGTTGTTTTTTACAGTACTGAACTCAAAATATTTAATGTTTCCAGTAATTTTTCAAAAATCTTATAGTGTTTGGGGCATTTTTAAACGGTTTCTTTTCAAATAATAAACTTTGTTTGTTTGTTTGTTTGTTTCTTTCTTTCTCTTGAGTGTTAGAATGTCGTATTTTTAGAGATCTAATTCCAGTTATATTTTTCTTATTGTCTCAGTAAAATGACAAGGATATTATTATTGTTACATTAAACGTTTTCTTTTTAAATATTAATGTCAGTGTCAATTCATCAATATACATTTTATTATGTAATTTATGTAATTCAAGTAAATTCAAGTAAAATAATAGCAATAAAGTGTGTCCAATGGATTCAAAACAAATTGTTTGCTGGTTTTCCAACAAACAAAAAAAACATTTGAGCGAGACACTGAGATTAACGCTGAATCTAGTGATTTCAGTAGCACTTTTTACGTTCTAGAACACGACTGAGCTGGTTGATTCAAGGCCGAAATCCTGTCGAGAAACAGAATTACAGGATTCTCATCAGAAAGAACGGGTGAGTCTCACACATCTGTTTATATACCAATCCTAGCCCTGGCGTAAAGACTTTGATTCGTGAAAAGGATCGACATTTTGGTTTCGTCAATTCAGGTTAAGATTGAACAATACTGAAAACTGAAGATTTAAGATTAAAATGTGATTAAAACAGAGAAGAACGTTATCTCTGATTTGTGACCTCCAGTGTTGTAAAATACTTGAGTAAATGGGCGTTTAAAAAAAAAAGTATTTTTTGGCTACTTTATGTTATAGTAAATAGTGCGTATCAAAAATAGAAGCCACTTTTACTCTCTACTTGACTACATTAGTGATTGAGTGGGTATCTGTACTCTTTACTCCACTACATTAGAATGGACACTTACAGTTACTCGTTACATTGTGATTGTGACAAGTCGGCGTCTTTTTCTACCGCGGTTAATTTCTCGTGCGGACGAGGTGATATCGCCCTCTGCAGGATGCTGAAGGTACTGGATGATGTTTATCAGCTCAATCACGTGAAGGTGAATTAGCAGTTGCACTTTATTGAAAACTTGAATTAGACTTTTTGTTCTTTTTATTTATTTTGTTTTGCCATTTTGAAACATTGAGGTGTTAAAGTCCATTTCTATATTAGGAAATAAAACCTCATAAATAAATAGCTTCTTGTTTTTGAATAAATACCGGTTGAATTTTGACTAAATTCAGTACTGAGTAAAATACTCAAGTTCTTTTCAAATGGGATACTTTACAACCTTTACTCAAGTCGTCTTGTAATCTGTGACTTTGGACTCATGTTTACAGTAAGATATCAGTACTTTTACTCAAGTATGGCTTTCGGCTACTCTTTACTTCTCTGGTGGATAAACTCTGGTCTGTTTGTTTGGTGGATAAACGTTTGATATTCTGACTCTTTCTGCAGTTCTTGAAGAAGCTTCATGTGCAACAGCGCGTCATTGAGATGGTGAAGTTAGCCATGAAGCCCTTCTACCAGCGAGGAGATGTCACCAAGGACGAGTACAAGGATATCTCACGTAAAGCCGTCCAGAAGGTAAGTGTCCAGTGACGTTACGACTGAAGACTTCACTACTGAGTCCTGATGTACTGATGTTAACCCCTGACGTGCTGAAACCCATGGACCATGTTGTGGTGGGTTTAGTCGCTCTCTCTCGTCCTCAAAGCGCTTTTTGCATTTGTGGCTAAAATGTCGGCGAATAGGATGGAAGTTCTGTCATTATTGTGCTTCTAAAAGCCTGACGAGCACAGCAAAGTTGAAACGGAATATAATTTATTCGACATTATAATTTGACAAACTCACCCACTTTCTTTCTCAGTGCCGTGTAGAAGTTAAACGCTGTGTGTGTTTCTCCACCTCGTTGTTTGTATTTAAACAAAGGAAATGGTGTGATGTGCAGAGAGACGTTAGAAGAAATAAGTAGGTAAAGATTAAAAACTTTCCGCTTTGCAGAATTAGGAATAAAAAAAATGAGTCTTTAAAAAAGAAAGATGTCCGTTATTCATTGTTGTTCTGACTATTGGCTATGACCAGAAGAGCGAGTGTAAAGACTCATGGGAGGTGGAGTTCTGATCACTAGAATAGATTTTTCCTTTCATCTATTATTCAAGTAAAATGACATTAAAGTGATACAAGTCACGAGTTTGTTTAAATAAATATTTTAAAAGAAGTTTTTAAAGAAATTTTAAGAATAGTATTTATCCCAAACCATTAGTTTTTTTATGTTGTGCCTGAAAAATCAGGGGCATGTTTATATTAGCAAAGAAATCTACTACTTCTACACACTGATTGTGTAGTGTTAGAATGCCAGAGGAGACTGGCACCAGTGAGGGCGGGTTCTCCTCAGGGGTTTGTTTGTTCATCTGGCCACTGTCACACATGTGCTTGCTCACTGGTCACAGTCATCAGCTTAACACCAACTATCAAATGAATTAAATGCAACAACCTTTTTAACATTTTTTACACAGACAGTTAGTAACTGTGAAAGACGCTCTACAAATGCACTGAGCTTGAACTTCTCTTTCAGCTTTTCCCTTATCAGGAGTCTCTGCAGTGAATCGTCCTTTTCCACCACATTAGTGAAAAAATACGGTAGAAAAAAATCAGTTTTGTCTTGTGTGTGGTTTTTCTGAAGGTTTGCCACAGCGGAAGCGTTGAGGTGGACCCGGTGAAGGTCACTAACCTGGTCAGAGCCTACGTGCAGAAGGTGAAGTCTACCCAACGCCAGGGACCATGAGGCGTCTCATCCTGGCCAGTTCCCTAACCCTCTCGGTTACGTTCGACAGTCTCAAAACCTTTACTGATGGGAATAATTCTGCACGGACCAATGATTTTCAGCGCTCTCGGTTTAAGTGGTAAAAAAATGCCGTTCAAAACGAACAAAATGATTTATTATTGTTGTTGTTGTTATTATTATTATTATTTAGTAACACTTCCTGACAGGATGCTGCAACAAAATACAGTTTATATTTCTGAAGCCTTGCGGAAAACACTTTGTATCTCTGTAGGTTTTTGATGTGAATGGTTTATTTTTTTCGACAAGATTTCTACCGCAGTACTGTACATTTCTGGACTCAGATGAGCCGCCTTGGGTTTAATGTGAAGTGATTGTGAGTCTTGAGATCAGATTTTAAGGAGATCCACCTGCATGATTCATCTCAGCTCAGGTGCTTTTAGTGAATCGTTTTCTAGAATCTAGATCACCTGCGGTGTCGTGAACAGAGTGGGAAATAAAAGCCAACGAGATTGCTGATGCTGACTGTCTCTTCCTGTTTGTGAAGTCTGATTCCTACAGTAAATCTAACATTTCACCTTCATGTGATTGAGCTGATAAACATCATCCAGTACCTTCAGCATCCTGCAGATGGCGATATCACCTCGTCCGCACACAATCACAATGTAATGAGTCCATTCTAATGTAGTGGAGTAGAGACAGATACTCAAACACTAATGTAGTCAAGTAGAGAGGAAAAGTTGCTTAGATATTTGATACTCAAGTCGAGTTCCAGTCCCTTTACTCCAGTGTAAGTGACTAGAGTGTCAGGTGGCTTTATTGTGGGCAGCATCGAGATGTGACTCACCTGTGAGAGGCGCTCAACTATCCTCTTTTCTTTCTTTCAGATGATTTTTGCACAACGTTGTGATTTTTGTTGTACTTTTATGCTGTTAGGTTTTATCTTATCGGTTTTATTTTATTTTTTTATCTGTGGTTGCACCTTGTAAAGTGCTATAAATAGATATACTTTCCTCACTACGGCTGGTCAGAAGAGTAGCGCCCTCGCGTGAGCTTTACAGTTCAGCTCCTCGGTTTGTGATAAAATGGGTTAATTTTCTACCGATGTGTTTTGAGATGTTGACTTTGGCACTTGGAGGCTTTTTGTTATTTCGTTTATTTTCTTTTGTGTTTCGCATTGAACCTAGTGGAGAAACCATTTGCTCACATTTGGTTTCTAAAACACAGACGGTGTAGTAGTGACGTATCCGAGTGGCTAGTTTCCTCTGAGCCAATGATTTAATCCAACACACACGTACATGTGCTTTTGTAAATGTTTTTATTTGATAGATTTTAACTTGGGGAAATATACCGTGGGTGAGGGTGAAGGTTTTATTAGACGGTGCCACAACTTTACACAGAAGTAGTTCACTAAGCTAAGAACTACACCGTGAAGTGAATGTAAAACTGGTGATATCAGTGTAACGCTGAGCCCGAAGTGTCAAGTCACATGACATGAATCAAGCTCTCGGCTTCTGTTCTTTATTACCAGTGAGTGTTAAATACTCCAGACAGTGTCGGGTCAGTAGAGCGCGGCCAGTCCTGCCGTCCTCCGGGCCTTCTGCATGAGAGCACGAAGCTGGAACTGCTTCCGGGAAAGTAGACGCACGTGCTGGAAACACAACATCCACATGCAATTAGTGGATCGCCTACAGTGCATAATATTGCCAACAATAAAATAAAAACACCTAATGTAGAACTTTTTATATATTGCCGCTTTGGGACGCTTTCTCTGACAGACATTACTGATTAAACCTAGAAAGCGGCTGCACATCTGCCGTCCCAGAATTTACCGCGCCATAGGAACCCGGCATAATAAGTCACGTTTATGTTAATTGATTATGTTCTGAGAGAAATATATATATATATATATATATATATTCATTTATAATTGATATATATGTTCAGAGAGCGTCGCTGTAGTGAAATCTGCAACTGTGTTGGATTTCTTTAAAATAAGTCACAATTTTGCACTTTGTAAAACGTGGGACTTTGCATCAAGATCGAAATTCAAATTGTGGAGTAATTTCTGCAAAACTTGCTTTCGGATTTCATGGTTTCTGAATTCTCAAAACATTTTAATGTGGAAAACATTCTGCTATTATTTAAACATCAAACAATTTAAATAAGGAATCAGATTAGTGCCCAAAATGTCACATACCAATTTCTAAGAAACAAGCAAAAATGCGTAAAATCTGCGTTTAATCTTTAATCTTAAATTTTGTCTTTGATCTTTAGTCTTAAAAAGATTACAAGTGAGAGAAAAAAAAATAACGACAATAAGGCATTTTTGCTCGCTTTTTAGAAAATTACGTTTGATATTTTTAGATTCTATATTTAATTCGATGAAAATCCAGACACGTACATGTATGAAAATAGAAGACGTTTTATTCAAATGCATCGGCGATCTAAAAAAGATCGCACATGTCAAGAAGATTAGTGCCAAAAATATCAAACATACTTTTCGAGAAAAAAAACCAAATGAAAATGCTTCACGCTTATGTTTTTTTTATTTTTCGCTTGCAATCTTCACGCTTTGTTGGAAACTTCAGATTTTTTAGTTCGTTTCATTGGGGGGGGGGAGCTTACTCTGATTGGCCTTGGGAGAATGTGATTGGCAGGTGCTTGACCAGGAAATGTGGGAGGAGTTTTAAAAATAATGAAACAAGCCACAAAAAAAAAAAGTTTCAAACGAAAACGTGCAAGCGGGGAAAAAACTAAACAAAATGAGAAGCATTTTGGCTCTAAATCCGATTCCACAAATAAAAGCGAAACAAACCTTGAGGAAAACCTCCAGGTCGATGACTCCTCTCCGCAGAGCTTCGCCCAGGTAGAAGATGGTGTCTTCGATGGCGTTCTCCTCGGCGTACAGGTTCAGGATCTGTTTGTAGAGCGGTGCCGTGGGCAAGATCACCTCGTCGATCTCACTGGTTTCCGACTGATTCTCCATCTTCTCCAGAGCTTCGCTCAGTTCCTCGTCCTTCTTCTTGAGGAGTTGGATGTTTTTGTCCACGTCAGCCTGCGGTAAAGCCAGTGGATCTTCAGCCGATGGAAAGCTGTTATTAGATGGCTCTGTGTTCCTACCAGTTCCTGGTCCAGCCGTGACACCATGTCTTCCAGCTTCTGGTGTCCTTTCTTCAGGTCTTCCTCCGTCCGCTTGAGAGCGTCCAGCTCGGCCTGAGCTCGGTCCGTCTCCTCTTTCATCCTCCAGCGCAGTTTATCGCCTACAGCCGAGATCAGCGACGCTCGGATCGTGTCTTCTCCGATAGTCCCGTCCCGGTTTGGACCTGGAGAACCTGGAGAGACGTGAGCAGTGTTGGGAGTCACTAAAGTAACGCAGTACAATAAGGTATTGGTTTTTGTTGCAGTGTGACGCATTAGTAATAGTGTTGTTTTCAGGAATGTATTAATCGCTACATGGGCGAGGCGGTCTTATGCGCATTATTACAGTTGTGTAAAAGACGAGGACAAGAACATTGTGGTGAAATGAAACGTCCGTGTAAACGCAACTGTGTCCTCGACCTGCGAAGAGACAGAAAACAGCCACGACCTCGGTGTCCTCGGCACTTTATGGCCAGACAGCAGGACAGTATTGTGTGGTACGTCACTCAAAGTGAATAAAACGCTGAAGTTTACACAGTCCTGTGTCCGATACCAATATACCACAGTTGTTCACAGATATTGCCAGAAAAATCGCTTTGTCTACCGTACTTTACACTTTGACAGTTATATACTATATTGTTATCGGTAGCTTGGATAGGCCACAGTCATTAGGCTACACAACATCGCCTCCTACTGGATGAGAAATAAAATAAAGTTATGTTTAGTCGGTTAGGATGTTCTAACAATTTCTATTTCCTAAAAGTAACGCACAAGTAATGTACCATATTACAATTCAAAGACAGTAATATTGTAATGTAACGGACAAACTTTTCACAAACGGTAACAAGTAATGTGTGACAATTTCACTATATTCAACAACACTGATCATTAATGCCAGTGTTTATGAAAGACAAATATAGACGTCTGCAGAATTTTATTCAAACAAAATGAAAAAATAAATAACGAGAGCTTGGTTCGAGAGCTTTGAAGTGGGGGAAAAAGAAAGTGCTAAAAATGTCAAAAGTATGAAAATGGAAACGTTTGTCGCACCTTAAAGTCAAAACGGTCGACGACCTGCTGTAAAACAATCGGCCTCATTTTAAAGTTAAAAAGCACAAGACACCTACAAAATCAATGTTGTTGTACTGTAAAGGGTTTAGGACATGAAGTGAAGCGTTGTGTAGTAAGTGATGGAGACTCACACACTGCTGTTGCCGCGCTGGGTGAGGTGTAGATGGCCGGACCGTTGCTAGCGGTAAAAGTGTTCCCTCCTGGATACTGATAACCGGGAAAACCGCTGGAGAAACCACAAGATCAGAGGATCAAAACACCAACACAACACAGTGTGAGATCTGGAGGCGTCTCCTCAGCGTCTTCTCGACTGTCATTACATCATAGGCAACTGTATTTATACTTGTATTCTGACTTTATTCAGAGTAAGAAATTAGACGCAAGGGGTAAAAACTGAAGATGACATTTTTAATACGGTTTATCTTTTTAAAGCACTGTAGCCATTTATTTGAATTTTTAGAGAGAGAGACAGAGCGGCGGTGGCGCTGTTACAACGTTTTGTGTTCGATTAGCAATGTCTCCGTGTCGTTATTAAAAGTTGTAGCAAAACAAACGTGTTATACTGTATTAAAGTGTTCATACACGTGTATAAAAATTTAATTCATGAATTCAAAATCCATGTCGTGGCACAACTCACAACTTCTGGTTCCCCACAGGGACGTATCACTCAAGAACTATACAATATTCTCACCAATAACATTCTGGTTATGAGGAATAACAATAAATTAGTACATAGAATAAAATATGGACTCCATACCTGAACTATATGAAACTTGGCCTTCGTTTTATTTCACTCACTTATTTCACTTTTACTTTACAGTGAGGAATACTGTAAATGTGCAACACTTAGTTTCTGAACTATTTTGTTGTCCACTTTTCTTAACTTTTTTTGAACTGGGGGTGGGGCTTCTGTTTTATGCTTATTGGTGTATAATTTTGAATAGTGTATAAAAAAAAAAAACGTGCCAACCGAATAATACACACACACACACACACACACACACACACACACACACACACACACACACACGGTGTCTTTTGAATTGAAGAGAATAACGTGATGTGTACATTTATATCTGGAACTATAGAGCTAAAGAGTGTCAGATGATAAAATGGCAATCTCAATTACGACATCTAGTGTGAGTACAGTAAAGTCTAAATAAAATATGAAACTCATAAAAATCCTTGCCATGTGTTTGGACTGGGCCCGTATGAAGAGCCCGCTGGCATCGCCTGCATGTAGGACTCTGCAGAAGAACAAACACAAAAGAAACGTTTCTAAGTCAAGTGAGGGAGCCTGTCCACTTTTACTTCATTAACTTAACTCTGAGGATAGCTTAACCGTGAAGGATGTAGCACTGATATTAATGTTACTTTAAACACGTTTAATGATTTAAATCAATATCCTCCTCATGAATACTATTTACTACTTTTTTAATTTGATCTTACTTCTTAAAACACCTCATTTATAGAATGACTTGATGACATTTCTCAACAGAACAACTTTAAAGCAGTAAAACGCCACGACTGCTGCCATCTGATCTTAAAATGTCTCGAGTAAACTGGACAATAAAATCACGAAAAACACAGCATAAAATAAATCTAATGAGATAAGAAAACAAAAACATACAAAAATACTTTAGATGAATCAATAAAAAACTATAACACATTTAGAAATAGAGAATGACAACAATAATAAAGTAATGACAAAGTGTATTTTTAAGCGACTGTAACGTCACAATCTGACTTTGGGGGTTAAATACTTCAGTCAAGTGTTGACTCACGATTCTGCGGTCCAGCAGCTTGAAAGGCTTGATACGGAGCTTGAGCGTTGGGTCTGGAGAAAACTGGAGGCTCTTCACCAAAGACAACGATCATGACCTGGATGAGGCCGTAGAGGTCCGACTGGGGCTGGAGACACGTCACATCAGCACACTTGCACGCACTCCAAACACCTTAGAAGCCCAAAAAAAACAGTCCGACGCACATGTCTCCACTCGTGAAGATACGGCAGGTAAATCTTTCCGTTGGCGTCGATGTGTTTGCCCGTTTTGATCCTCATGGAACTGGTGGGCTTCACGAAGCATATGGGGGGATTGTAGGGGTAGGTGTCCAGCAGCCACAAGCAAACTGGGATGTTGTACACGTTTCCTGTTGGTGAAGCGAGTTGTGAAATTACGGCAGACACACACACGCGTGCGGGTAAAGCGGCGATTGTGCTTGGTTTTGTTTTTACCTCTGTAATTTACGGGTACAGTGCCAGCCAGACTCATCAGATCTCTGAAGGAGCCATCGTTAAACACTGCAAAACAACAACAACAACAACAGTCACAATTCAAATTCAAATTTTATTTGTCACTTACGCATTATTGTGCAACAACGTGCATTGAAATGTTTTATTTTTAAACAATCCGGCATATAAACTTAGTGGGGGGGGGGTGCAATAGAAATACAATAAAACGATAAAAAGCAATAAAACACAATAAAAATAGAGATAAAATATAAATTAATAAAAGATAAAAATGCAACAAGAGAAGAATACAAAATACAAGATAAAAATGCTAGGTAGAATATTAATATAAACGATTAAAAGTCAAAGATACGCAAACAAAAAGTAAAAATATGCAGGATAAAACATGAATAAAAGATAAAAATACAATAAGGAGAGAAAGATACAAAAATACAGAAAGTGATCCAGGTTAAGTTGTTTGAAGTGTTTGAAGTGAAAGCAATGGAGGATCTGAGAGGAGAAAGGTGAGGAACGGAAGGCTTGTGAGAGTGTTACCGTAGGCGTCCATCACCGGTTTAAGGTCTTTGTACTGAGAGATGACGTTCGTTATCTCCCGGACGGTCAGATCTCTGTTTTTGTATTGCTGAAACCACCAAAACATGTAGATGTGATGCGCAACAAACGCTAATTACACACCACAACAACAACAACAACAACAACAATCAATACAAACAGAAGCCGAATCACTAACCTTCAGCATCTTTTTAAGGGCTCCTTCGTTAACGACAGCCATGATCGATCGCGCAAATACTACGATTAAAACAATCGCGCACACACAAAAATAACAATCAAATGCGGTGAATAGATGAATATAAAAACGCCACAGCGCACAACAAAACACTTGGGGAAACGACTGTCATCGGGTCTGGCGCTCGTGAAGCGGATGGACTCGGAGGAAACACGTTTACTCGTAAACAGCTGTTAGTTAATCCCTACGAGTAGTTGATTTAACGCATTTTAATTGGTTTAAAGACGTTGACAAAAACGCGGCCGTCGAGAATGTCAACACGCGAAGTTCCGGTAGGAAGGTTTTTAACGAAGGCAAAATAAAAGTCACAGTTCAACTTGTCGTGCGGTGCGATTTATGACGGCGTTTCTTAGCAGCGTTTAATGCGCTCTAACGTTTAAGATTTAAGCACTTCACCTACATTTTGAAAGAAAACCTATAACTTAAATTTAACACTAATAACACCAGTTAGCTACAATTAATTTAGAAAACAATTAATATTATACACAGCTAAATGTAAATAACAACAACAACAACAAGAAAAATAGTAACAACGGTAATAAATACTAGAAATTGTAATTCATAGTAATACGATAACTTACATATTTAAGTGCAATTCATTTAGATCAATTGATATAACAACATTATTAATTGTAAATAACAATGTTAATAAATAAATAAATACATACAATAAATTTTTGTACAATTTCAGTTTCGAAAAGAATGCCATTCAAACCGTAGCGTCAGAGAAATAATAACACGAAAGAGTTGCAAACCGGAATTACGTCGAAGCCTAAACCGGATGAAGAGGCTTTAGTTATCGGTTCACGGAAGCGATCTTTCTCAAGCGGGTGTTTGCTGATTTTACCTTCTTGACTTTTCTCTGTTCGTTCTGTGATCAGAGTAAAGAAGCGACACGTGCTTTTGCTGAAAACAAACTAAATTTGAGTATTTCCCCAGCGTGAGGCTTAATAATCGTTTGTTTTCTCCTGACAGTCAGAGCAGCTGAGGCGGTGGATCATGCGGATAAGTGTGTAGATTACACACGCGTAAACTAACCACACTGTTTTAACCTTGAGTGGAATCTTTTTTTTCCGGGCGAGTTTTATCGTCGTTAACATGGACTTCGACAACGTCTTGTCCATCGCTTCTCAAAACCAGGGTCTCAGCAGTTTAACGGTTCGCGCTGGTCTGTTTCTCCAAACATGGACGTTGTCACCTAACTTGATGTTCGCGTGTGTCTCTTGTGTGTCTAGAAACGGTACAGCTTGAAAACGGCACCTCCGAAGAAAGATGTGAAGATTAAAGGAGTGAATTCCGCCGCAGTGCAGGCCTTCCTGAAGAAGCAGGCCAGCGAGCAGAAGAAGCGAGGTAATAATTACCGGTCACAACCATCCAACATCACCGTCTAATACAGCACACACCGGTCTGTCTGTCTGTCTGTCTGTCTGTCTGTCTGTCTCTGCTTGTCTCTCTGTCTCTCTCTCTCTGCCTGCCTGTCTGTCTGTCTCCCTTTCTCTCTCTCTGCCTGTCTGTCTGTCTGTCTGTCTCCCTTTCTCTCTCTCTGCCTGTCTGTCTGTCTCTGCTTGTCTCTCTCTCTCCTCTCTCTGTCTGTCTGTCTGTCTCTCTGCCTGCATGTCTGCCTGTCTGTCTGTCTGTCTGTCTGTCTCCCTTTCTCTCTCTCTGCCTGTCTGTCTGTCTCTGCTTGTCTCTCTGCTCCCTCTCTCTGTCTGTCTCTCTCTCTCTGCCTGCCTGTCTGCCTGTCTGTCTCCCTTCTCTCTCTCTGCCTGTCTGTCTGTCTCTGCTTGTCTCTCTGTCTCCCTCTCTCTGTCTGTCTCTCTCTCTGCCTGTCTGCCTGTCTGTCTGTCTCCCTTTCTCTCTCTCTCTCTCTCTGCCTGTCTGTCTGTCTGTCTCCCTTTCTCTCTCTCTGTCTGTCTGTCTCTGCTTGTCTCTCTGTCTCCCTCTCTCCTGTCTGTCTCTCTCTCTGCCTGTCTGTCAGTCTGTCTCCCTTTCTCTCTCTCTCTCTGCCTGTCTGTCTGTCTCTGCTTGTCTCTCTCTCTCCCTCTCTCTCTCTCTCTTCTCTCTCTCTCTCTCTCTCTCTGTCTCTCTCCTCTTCTCTGTCTGTCTGTCTGTCTGTCTGTCTGTCTGTCTGTCTTTCTGTCTTTCTCTGTCTGTCTGTCTCATCTCTCTCTCTCTCTCTCTCTCTCTCTCTGTCTGTCTCTCTCTCTCTCTCTGTCTGTCTGTCTCTCTCTCTGACACTCTCTCTGTCTCTCTGTCTCCCTCTCTCTGTCTGTCTGTCTGTCTGTCTCCCTTCTCTGCTTGTCTCTCCTCTCTCTGTCTGTCTGTCACTTTTCTCTCCTCCTCTCTCTCTCCTCTCTCTCTCTCTCTCTCCTCTCGTTGCCTGTCCTGTCTGCTTGTATCTCTACCTGTCTGTCTCCCTCTGTCTGTCTGTCTGTCTGTCTCCTCCTTCTGCCCTGTCTCCCTCTCTCTGCCTGTCTGTCTTTCTTTCTCTTTGCCTGTCTGTCTGTCTGTCTCCCTCTGTCTGTCTGTCTTTCTCTTTGCCTGTCAGTCTCTGTCTGTCTGTCTTCCTCTCTCTACCTGTCTGTCTCTCTCTCTGCTTGTCTCTCTGTCAGTCTGTCTCTCTATCTCTCTCTCGCTGCCTGTCTGTCTGTCTCTCTCTCTCCCTGCCTGTCTGTCGGTCATAAATCTTACATTCTGTCATAAACCTTTATTTCGGTCTGTCTATCATCGCCCTGCCTGGCAGAGTCACGATTGTGGAGAGACTGATTTTTCAAACTCTTCCGTAAATGTTGTGAGTGACTACATAAAGGGGGGGATGGTGGTGGTGGTGGTGGTGGGGTTACAGAAATGTTTCCTTGGTTTACCAACACAATAGCCCTTTTTATTGTTTTATGATGCATGTTTGTATGCAGAACATTTAAAGTCACAGTTATGTTTGCAGTTAGTAACTGATGGAGACGACGCGACATTGGGAAAGTGTGCGATGTTGCTGTAGAATATTGCAATGGTGATATTGCATTTTCCTACATGAAAATGCCCCAAACAATCTAAAGAGTAAAACTACTGATTGCTAAAACACCTTCTACATCACACTGAAATAAACAGGCAATGTGTTATCAATCAAATTTAGCTTCATTTGGACTAAAAACTGTCTAGTAGGCGGCCAACATTTACTCTATATAAACCTTGCAAACACAACATGCCTTGCTCTCAAACATGACTTTTTATTCACATACAGTATAAACATACAATCATCAAGATTGTGTCACAATGAGCAACAAATTGTGTCCTTGCCTCGCCTGCAGCGCTATTCAACTAAAACGTAAAATGGTTTCTGTTCGAAGTGGAGGTCCAGAAGTATAAAGTATACGTGTTTATAAATGTCAACCGATTTTTTTTTTCTCTCGCTATTGGTAGAACTGAAGAATCAAAAAGCGAAGGAGGATCTGTTGGCTCGCCGAGTGGAGCTGAAGTCGGACAGAAAGGCCCGCGCCATGGCTTCACGCACCAAAGACAACTTCAGAGGGTACAACGGCGTCCCCGTCGCAGACAAACCCAAAAAGCGGACGACGAAATCAGACGCCCAACTGAGCGGCGACGCGTGCGATGACGAGGATGAGTACGATCACGAGTCTGAGCCCGAGAGGCACGCTGAATGCGTTAAAGCGCAGAGCCACGCCGAGCCCAAGAAAGCCAGCAGGACGAGCTCGGCTCCCATGAACTTCGCCGACCTCTTGAAACTCGCCCATACCAAGCAGTTTGAACCGGTGGAGCTGAGAGTGGTGAAGAAGACGGAAGAGAGGCTTCGGACAGCTGAGGAGATTCACGAACACCAACGCGAGCAAGAGGTGAGGAGTCGGAAAGCAGCCAAGCCGGCCAAAGCGGGCAGAGACGGAGGAGCCCCGCCCAGCTTCAGAAGTCCTCACGCGTCCAGCGCTCCGGCAGAGAAGAGTCGGGCCGGTGCCAGCAGGAGAGCACCAGGCCTGCAAGAGTCCGGCCAGAGAAATCACGCTTCCACCAGAGCGCCAGAGAGCCGACGATCTCCGAGTGTCTTACACGCTAAAGCGGCCGTCAGGAACGGAGCGTCTCTTCAGTCCAAACCATCGCCAGCCAAGTCCTCGCTCCACCAGAGGCCCGGAACCTCAAGTGACCTTACTCCACGAAAGCTCACCGCCCCGGGTGCTTCCGGCAAACCCACCCAAAGACCGAGTGCAAGCTCGCAGCCCGTGAGAAGAGCCGGGGACCTTCAGAAGACGGGCGCCTGGTGTGGGAGAGCGGCTGCACCTGCCAAGGCTCCTCACAGGCCGGGCAGCAGGAGACCGCCCGACACCCCTCCCCCGCCCAGACCACCCTGCACTGTGGTTTCTGAGACTCTGTCAGCCAAGAATCTAGCGTCGTCCTCTGGAGCGCCACACAGGCCTCAGGCGTCTCAGGGTCCCAGGACCGTTATTGGCCCCACGGGCCACAGAATCTTGGTTAAACCCCCTGGTAAGAGAACGGCTCACCGTGACGTCAGCTACTAGGTGTGTGTGTGTGTGTGTGTGTGTGAGACAGAAAGTACCCGTATTTACGCCAATATAAGTGCCGTTGTTTTCCCACTTTGAGGTTTTTTTGTTGTTTTGTTGTTTCGAATGTTGTTTCTGGGAATCTTGATCACTAAGATAGATTTTTAAAAAATCTATTATTCAAGTAAAGCAACATCGAAGTGATACGAGTCACAAGTTAGGTTTGTTATAAGAAGAAAGTATTGAGAAACTCATTTTTTTTTGTGACTGAACAAATCAAGCAGGTGTATTTGCATTAATTCGAATTTACAATGCTGATTATGTTTCAAATCATGAACATGTGTACTCTCTTAAGGACCAGCGTTGCCCCCAATCACATCGGCCTACAAGCAGAAGTACGAGGAGGAGGATGATGACTCTGAGATGGAGGACTTCATTGATGATGGAGGAGAAGATCAAAACGAGATTTCGAGACACATCAGGGAAATCTTTGGATATGACCGGACCAGGTACGTTTGTTTTCTCATCACATTATCCTTTTCAAATCGTCCAATCACGTGGCAGTGCTGCCCCCCCCCCCATCTTTGCTGGTTTGATCTTGCTCCGGCTGGTTAGGCACTAGTTAAGCAGAAATTTAATTAAACAAATGTCTTTTATTTTTCTTAAACAAAAAGTGTCTTAATTAGGGCTGGGCGATTATGTGTGACATACCTTATATGTGACAGATTGTATATTGCTGCAAGATGTATATTTTTTTTTTATCCACTGGCCTTATTTAAATACAGTCTCGAATCTTTCTCAAATGTCAGTCAGATGACAAGCTCAACAGCGACCTTTATATTAAGACCTGCAGAGAAAATGTTGTATCTTTTGCACTTGTTCTGAATGCATTTTAAACTTGAATGCAATATTTAATGGAGGAACATTTAATTTCACAACATTACAGCAGGCCAGTAGGTCAAGGTAAACATTTTAGTTTGAATTATATTTTATACTCTTGAGTGTTGCAATATGCTTGATAACTATTTGCATATTTGTAACACATTTTGTTTCATTTATTTTTTGAAACTTCATTATTAATTTATGCAATTGCAATGCCCTGGTTTTAGTAAAGTCAGTACACCATCATAGCAATAAATGCATTTCTTTTGGTGTTTCGGTTTTCGGCCAGGCTTTCCTCTTTCGGTTTTCGGTTTCGTCCAAAAATTTTCATTTCTGTGCATCACTAGATTATTGGGATCAAATCACAACGCGTCAACCTGGGCCAGTGATTTTGATAGTTGGGCCAGCGAACTTCAAAAGTTACTGGTGGAAAATTCCCATTGTTGTCTACCCCTGCAATGTATCACCTCACTGTCCTATCAATGTAAACAACAGATTGTCGTAATGAAAATCGAACTCTGTTAAACTCTATTGCAGGAGGTGATCTTAGTGATCGTATCATTTCACTATAAAAATGAATTTACTCGTCAGTTCTTACTCAGAAGCCCGATCGCGTCAGCGTGTTTAACACCTTCATGTTTCTACTCGGACTAAAACGCGGCGCTGCTCTGACGCAGAGCTACACGTTTGTCGCGTTACCTGCGCGTTTCATTCTGTTCTGTCTCCTTTACTGAAGCCAAAATGTGTCCAAAGGGTGGAGACCGCGGTTTTCTTGGGTACAAGTCAAGCTGTTCATTCACTCCATGAGTAGAGCGCGGTCACGTGACTCCAAAAAAAAAAACTTCCATAAAGTAATTAGAAAGATTATGTGTTGAATTTTGATTTTGATTATTTTTCGAACTAATCGCCAGCCCTAGTCCTAATTGATATTAATTACTAATTGTCTACATTGTGTCAGATATAAACACGTGGCAGTACGGTTTAAGGCTACCCACTGCTCCGGGTTTATTTAAAGGAGTAGTCACACGTCCTGCAGCACAAAACCAATGCACGTTTTTTTTTTTTTTAAGTTATATGGGTTTTGAGTTTGTTTGTTTGTTTGTTTGTTTGTTTCAGATACAAAGATGAAAGTGATTATGCGTTGAAGTTCATGGAGAGCAGCTGGCGAGAGCAGCAGAAGGAGGAAGCGCGGAGGTGGTAGACCACTACTACTCACCCTAACCACTACTACTCACCCTACCCACTGCTACTACCCACCTCTACACCTAACGCTGCTACTAACCCGCACTATACACCACTACTACTCACCCTAACCACTGCTACTCACCCTAACCACTGCTACTCACCCTAACCACTGCTACTCACCACCTATACTCACCTACCATGCTACTCACCCTAACCACTGCTACTCACCCTAACCACTGCTACTCACCACCTAACCACTGCTACTCACCTAACCACTGCTACTCACCCTAACCACTACTACTAACCACACTGCTAACCACTGCACTCACTAACCTACTACTCAACTCACCCTAACCACTGCTACTCACCCTAACCACTGCTACTCACCCTAACCACTGCTACTCACCCTAACCACTGCTACTCACCCTAACCACTGACTACTCACCCCTACTACACACTAACCATGCTACTCACCCTAACCACTGCTACTCACCCTAACCACTCCCTACTCACCCCTAACCACTGCTACTCACCCTAACCACTGCTACTCACCCTAACCACTGCTACTCACCCTAACCACTGCTACTCACCCTAAACCACACTCTACTCACCCTAACCACTGCTACTCACCCTAACCACTGCTACTCACCCCTAACCACTGCTACTCACCCTAACCACTGCTACTCACCCTAACTCACTACTACTCACCCTCAGCTACCACTACTACTCACCCTAACCACTGCTACTCACCCTAACCACTGTACTCACCCTAACCACTGCTACTCACCCTAACCACTGCTACTCACCCTAACCACTGCTACTCACCCTAACCACTGCTACTCACCCTAACCACTGCTACTCACCCTAACCACTGCTACTACCCTAACCACTGCTACTCACCCTAACCACTGCTACTCACCCTAACCACTACTACTCACCCTAACCACTGCTACTCACCCTAACCACTGCTACTTCACCCTAAACCACTGCTACTCACCCTACCACTGCTACTCACTTGCTAACCCTAACTGCTACTCACCAAACTACTCTACCCACCACTCTACCCTAACCACTGCCACTGTACTTCACCCTAACCACTGCTACTCACCCTAACCACTGCTACTCACCCTAACCACTGCCTACTCACCCTAACCACTGCTACTCACCCTAACCACTGCTACTCACCCTAACCACTGCTACTCACCCTAACCACTGCTACTCACCCTAACCACTGCTACTCACCCTAACCACTGCTACTCACCCTAACCACTTCTACTCACCCTAACCACTGCTACTCACCCTAACCACTGCTACTCACCCTAACCACTGCTACTCACCCTAACCACTGCTACTCACCCTAACCACTACTACTCACCCTAACCACTGCTACTCACCCTAACCACTGCTACTCACCCTAACCACTGCTACTCACCCTAACCACTGCTACTCACCCTAACCACTGCTACTCACCCTAACCACTGCTACTCACCCTAACCACTGCTACTCACCCTAACCACTGCTACTCACCCTAAACACTGCTACTACCCTAACCACTCCTACTCACCCCTAACCACTGCTACTCACCCTAACCACTGCTACTCACCCTAACCACTGCTACTCACCCTAACCACTGCTACTCACCCTAACCACTGCCTACTCACCCTAACCACTGCTACTCACCCTAACCACTGCTACTCACCCTAACCACTGCTACTCACCCTAACCACTGCTACTCACCCTAACCACTGCTACTCACCCTAACCACTGCTACTCACCCTAACCACTGCTACTCACCCAACCACTGCTACTCACCCTAACCACTGCTACTCACCCTAACCACTGCTACTCACCCTAACCACTGCTTAACTCACCCTAACCACTGCTACTCACCCTAACCACTGCTACTCACCCTAACCACTGCTACTCACCCTAACCACTGCTACTCACCCTAACCACTGCTACTCACCCTAACCACTGCTACTCACCCTAACCACTGCTACTCACCCTAACCACTACTACTCACCCTAACCCACTGCTACTCAACTAACCACTGCTACTCACCCTAACCACTGCTACTCACCCTAACCACTGCTACTCACCCTAACCACTGCTACTCACCCTAACCACTGCTACTCACCCTAACCACTGCTACTCACCCTAACCACTGCTACTCACCCCAACAACTTAACGCACCCTAACCACTGCTACTCACCCTAACCACTGCTACTCACCCTAACCACTGCTACTCACCCTAACCACTCTACTCACCCTAACCACTGCTACTCACCCTAACCACTGCTACTCACCCTAACCCACTGCTACTCACCCTAACCACTGCTACTCACCCTAACCACTGCTACTCACCCCTAACCACTGCTACTCACCCTAACCACTGCTACTCACCCTAACCACTGCTACTCACCCTAACCACTGCTACTCACCCTAACCATCCTGCTCACTGCACCCTAACCACTGCTACTCACCCTAACCACTGCTACTCACCCTAACCACTGACTACTCACCCTAACCACTGCTACTGCAACCCCTAACCACTGCTACTCACCCTAACCACTGCTACTCACCCTAACCACTGCTACTCACCCTAACCACTGCTACTCACCCTAACCACTGCTACTCACCCTAACCACTACTACTCACCCTAACCACTGCTACTCACCCTAAACCACTCTACTCACCCTAACCACTGCTACTCACCCTAAACACTGCTACCCTCACCCTCACCCTACTACTACTACTCACCCTAACCACTGCTACTCACCCTAACCACTGCTACTCACCCTAACCACTGCTACTCACCCTAACCACTACTACTCACCCTAATCACTTACTGTTGTTCCCTCAGTTTACGTCTGGGCATCAAAGAAGATGAAGACGAGATGCGTTTGGAGGAGGAGGAGATGAAAAGAAAACTAGCGACAAGAGTAAAAAGAAAAAAGATTTGATATATTTTGTTGAACTTGATGATTTGGATTCATAGTTCAAATTCTTTTTGTAACCGTCTTTTTACAAAGTCTATTTTGACGCCATCGATCGACTGGTTGATTTGAACATTTCTTCAACAGGTTAAAAAATCCGTTTCAAACTGTAAATCTGAATGAACACACCCCGTCACGCTTCAGCCGCCGTCTTCCTTATTTATTTCTTCATTTTAATTTATTGGGTTTTTTTTTCTCCGTCTAATTGGATTGTGAAAATAAAATCTGTAAATTCGTTACCATGAAATGTCTTTTTTTCTGTATTGGCTCGACACATGACATTTTGTTTTTTTGTCACCTCATTAAACCGTAGCTCTTTACAATAACTAATTATGGGCCATTAATTAGTAGACTTTACTAAGTAGAAGTTTGAATATACAGGACCACTATAAAAGATGTATTACTGCTTTATAGTCATTGGTGTAATATAAAAGATTAACGGATCCATAAAAAAGTGAACTTGCAATCAAGCATAAGTTAAGCTTCAATCTTCACAAACGTCCCGTAATCAAGAGGTAATGTAGTAACATTAAACACAAATGATCAAAACCTATTTTTATTTTGTATTATTCAGACATGCAGTAACAGTGTGTGTGTGTGTAGCATCTGAGCAGACAAAATTTTTTTAAATACAAAATTACAATATAGATGAAGTACAAAGATAAGCTCAAAATAGTAAATGTATTAGGACAACCATACACACATCTAGCAAATATTGAAACCTTTATACGGTACAAGCATGTTAATAATTAAGTTATTAACAGTAAACGGATTAAACGGAAAAGTAAACGGATTAGTTAATTCGATTCGCAACAGCCTGTTCTCGCTGTGATAATTGTGAACAATCTGGATCTTTCTGGTTCGGCAGTGCCCCATGAGGGCGGAACAGGGAACTGCATTTTGGGTAGTTTATGATTTGTATAAGATATAACAAATAAAAAGAATTGGGCTTTTCTGTATTGCTGTGACCTTTTTCGGAAGAAATAAAGGAAAAAGTTGTTTTTCACTCACATTACAAATTGGACAGTGGCCAAATATTAATACATTTATATTAATATACTTTCGAGAAGGACGCCATGATGGTGCCATATAGCAGGCGTTTATTGTCATTGCATCGCTGGGTTACAATGAAAGTGTAGGGTGAAAATGTATATACTGACGATCCAATGCAGTGAATTGATTTTCTTGCAGTACTGAGATGTAACGCAAGGTGGCAGTAATTATTTGCCAATGGGATTCTCAGTGAGACCACCTCACCAGACAGAAATGCGTTTTTCTAAGGACGAACACGAACACTCGATTTGTTTTGCAAGTTTGGATAGATTAAGGTAAAAAAAATTGATACTAATGATTTTAGATTGATAAAAATGATTTTTAGGCTAATAATGTACAATGATCTCCCCGTGTGCTTTTATGGAGTACATTACAAATATTAATTAAATGAGGCTATGAGTCTAATTATGGACGGAGATAACAGAGCAGCTTGTGATGATGATGATGATGATGATGATGATGAGCAGGAGGAGGAGGAGGAGGGACAGACTCCATCTTCACAAGACATACCAATTCCAAATGTCACAAAACTAAAGAAGAGGAGAATATCGATGAGTTGTTTTACTCGTTGAGTTTGAGGAACGTGTTGAAGAAAACCTCAGCAAAGGGTTCAGGATCTGTGGGAATGGCGGGAAAAGTGGCTATTATGTGCGCCAAGGGGCAAAAAGCGGCCCCTTGAAAAATGTTGCGCTGGCAGGACGTTGACAATTTCACAAAGAGTTTTATTTTTTATGTATTCTTGTTTTTTTTTTTTTTTATCTCAGTTGCATTGGAGGAGCACTCAGAAACGAACAATCTGCTAGAAAAGAAAGAGGAAAAAAGCGAGAGTGAGTTTGTCATTATGGCCACTAGGGGTCGTATCGAATTTGTGCTGTGGTAAAGATCTGCCAACTGATGGAGAAGGTAGATGTAAATCAGGAGGATGTCATCATGGTCAAATGGAGTGACAACTAAACTGTGAAGCTCTTTGTTCTTTTGGCATGAACCAGTTGGCAAAAGCTGCATAAAGACGCCGGGAGACCAGCCATTGTAGAGACACACAACAGGTTGATGAAGAAGAAGAAGCATTGAACTTTATTAATCCTTAGGGGGGAAATTCGTATCTGCTTTTGAAATATTTGTTGACACGCTTTCAAACATGCGCAAATTGAATCTCACAAACAAGGGTAATTAGTGTATTAAGGTGCCGATAAAGGCTCAATGTTCAAAGGGGCTAATGTTGGTAAGATCCAGTGTTGTTCAAGTCACTTCGAATTTTAAACCCATTACTTGACTTGTTACTGTTTGTGAAAAGTAATCCGTCACAATATTGCTGTTTCTAAATTGTAAAATGATACATTTTTGGCAAAAGTGACTACATTTCTTTATCAGTCGATTTCACGTTTTGAATTGATTAGCAACATTCTATTTGGCTAAATAATTATTTTTGTGACCAAAATTAGAATCTGGAAGTTTGGTTAGTAAATATGTTTAAACAAAATGTTAAAATGCAACTTTGCTGGAGTCGTTTTAGTTTTAACCTCGTAACTGCCTCGCGCACGCGCGGTAAAGACGCTAGTAGAAGCGCAACTCAAAACCGTGCGCGTCACTAATCGCGGAAGTGAAATCATTTGTTAAGTTAAAGCTCAGCGCGAAAGTTTATAAAGCCGATTATTGGACAGAGTTCCTCATATAATGGATTTTACCTCCGAACCCGTGAAGAAAATCCTCAATAAGGTGTGTACGTTTAGTTCAACGGTTTGTAAAGACCGTGCGTTTGTGTGTTATTGTCCTGTCTAATATCAGATTTGTGTTTGTTCGCAGTATAAGTTTCGTGACGTTGCAGTTGAGGAGCTGCGCAAAGTGTTTCGCGTTTACACCGACCTGTCAGTCACATGTGGAACTTATAGTAAGTCTGTTTGTTTCTAGATCCACAGACGTGAAGAAAAGCTCATTGAGCAAATTATCTCGGTAACTGTAGAGAACCAAAACCGCCAAAATCTAACATAAATGACCGCGGAAATAAATGTACAGAAATACATGTGTACAAAATTAAAATAGAAGTGCGTGTATGTATGTATGTCATTTAGGAAACAAATGTAACCAATTGAGCTTTTCCTTTTCTCAAACCCTTTTTCTTTTTCATAGATAAGGCTTTGTAATCACAGCCTGTCAAGATGTCAAAAAGTTGTATTTGTTTTTTCTAGCATATTCCGACAGTTCTCAGAAGGATCTTCTCAAACTGGTCGGAAACATCCCAGTCATATTTCAGGGTAAGTGTGTTTATAGCAGAACAAAGAATTTGCAACGCATTCATAGTAAATTATGTATGTAAAATCTTACTTGAAAACTGTTCTTATTAAAATGAAAACCGTCTGAATGTGACTGAAGGCCACTCGTACAACATCCCCATCCTGCTTTGGCTTCTGGACTCCTTTCCCTTCACGCCACCCATCTGTTTTTTGCAACCCACCTCCGACATGATGGTTCAGGAGGGCAAACACGTTGATTCCAGTGGGAGAATTTTCCTCCCAGCTTTGCACAACTGGGACCACGTAAGAGGAACGGCCAAGTCTTATTGCACTGATGGTAGAGCTGCACGATTCATCGTTAAACGATTGTGCTCTTGACTCCGCCCCCTCACGATCTTAATCTTGAATTTCTACGACTGAACTGAAGCCATCGCAAAGCATATCTGGACACGCCCACCACGACAGCTACTAAAACTAAAGTTGGTTGAAAGATTTTGCAGATATGAAAAGATTTTTCATATTTACATTGTGTTTTTAACATTACTTACATGTATTTAAATGTAAAGCAAGAGCAGAGTCGTGGTCTTTATTCTAAGCAAAATTGTGAATCTGATTTTATCCAGAATCATGCAGCTCTAACTTATAGTGAAGTGATAAGTTTGGAGATAGGATTATGGATAAGTTCAAGGATTAGTTTGTTTTAACGAGATGCATTAGTTTTCAGCTGGTTGTGTTTGTTTTTTAATCGCCTGATGTTGATTGTGTGTAGCCGAAGTCGAGCCTGAACAAGCTGTTGGCAGAGATGATCGCCGCTTTCTCAGTCCAACCTCCTCTTGGTTCATCAAAGGGTGAAAACCCTGAAGATTTACTGGCGTATTTGTCAAATCTCTCAGTCAACGAAGGTTTGTCTCAGCCGCTTAATATCTTTTCGATTCGGGTTTTAAATCAAATTGAAAATCAAAGAGACAATAACGCCTGAATCTTAGACAAATCTGACATTTTCCCCATTAGGTAAAATCCAGACCGACCGAGAAATTAAAGTGTCTGTCGTTGGCGGGGGAGATTTAGGAATCGCCGCTGTGTTAAGTATTTTGGCAAAAGTAACTGCATTTTTTTATCGGTCTATTTCTATCAAATGTTTTGAATTTATTTGCTAAGTACTTGGCAAAAATATATTTATATGTGTAAAATTTTAAACCAATGAAACAGGGTCTTGATCTCTGACCTCAAGTCGTGACACTGTGTCAACAGCACTGCCCACTGCTCCACTGCCTCCCTATCTATATATATATATATATATATATATATATATATATATATATATATCAGACAGACTCAAACTCTCCATGTTTCTCAGAATCAGAAATTCGTTATTCTTCTGTTCCATACAACTTTTGATCATGACAAAATATGAAGAAAATGTGAAAAATAGCATCTTTATGCGCTTTGAGTTAAAACTGTGAAAAGTGCCTTAATAATGCTCAGAACTTGAAAATGATAAAAACAAACAAACGTTAAAACATTTTATTCCAATCACCAAGTGTCAAAGCCTTAATGTTTTATTTTTTGTATTCCTCAAAAAATTGTATTTTTATGATTTTATGAATCTTTGTTTTATGATTGACTTTTATGCAGAATGTTTCTTTACTCCGTAAGAAGTATAATGTCAACACTTTTTTTGATTGATTACAATAAGAGCAATAAAGGCACAAAACTTACACCTAAAGCAAGATTTGTCAGGAATTGCCTGGTATGTTATCTATACCAGTGTAGGGTAATTGTTGAATAACTTGGAATCAACTTTATTTTTTATATATTATAGATTATAGTTTTTCAGTTAAAAGAAAAGCAGCAATGATGCCAGTACACTTTGACATGTTTATTAGCAGTGTGTTATTAATTAAGCAGGGCATTTGAGACACATTTATTACTTAATAATCAAAACATTGAATAATGATTGTTGGATGTTAAAAGTTAAATTGGGAAAGTGCAAAGAGAAAACATTTTTTATTGATTATGAAATTATAAACTAGACTATCATTAAAACAGTGAATTGTGATGTGTGTGTGGCCACAAACGTTTAGCTGTTAATATGGAGTTTAAACTCTGGTAAAGCAGAGCAAACGTCTTGCTGGTCTTGTGATGTAGTAATCAGGTTGTGGGTTGTCTAAGCACTTGTTACTTTCGCTTGTAGAGTAATGTCGACCAACTGGTTTTAATTGACATTCCCGAGTCTACAACCAAACGTGGACCAGTGGATTTAGAGATTTTCAATCTGCCAAAAGTCATCGTCTCTAAAGGTCAGAGTCACCGAAGTGAAATGTTTTACTTCCTAACCAATGCCATATATGCCATATAACCAATATTATACTATCTCTCTCTCTCTCTCTCTCTCTCTCTCTCTCTCTCTCTCTCTCCCTCCCTCCCATTGTCTCTCTCTTTCTCTGTCTCTTCTCTCTCTGTCTCTCTCACTCTCTCGACTTAACTCTGGTCTTGTAGAGGTTTCCATAAAAGTGCTTTGTATTTGTATATTGTAGTATGTCGTTGTAATGCTGTTACATGAGCCTAATTTTACGGATCATTTTTCATGCTGCTGTGTGTTTGTAGACCTCTCTGCCTCCGCGGGGTCAAAGGTTATCGTAGTAACAAGCAATGCCTGGAGCAGCGAGGCGTCGTACAGGAGTATAGTCCAGACTAACGTGGAGCTGTACCGCAGCATCATCCCTCCCCTGTCCCGACTCAATCCTCACGCCGTGATCCTCGTCGCCTCTCAGCCCGGTGAAACTACATCTCCATTCTGCTGATCAGTGGCTGTAATTGGGTGTGAGACGGGCTGACGTGTGCTCACTGTGCTTGTAGTGGACGTTATGACGCACGTTGCGTGGAGACAGAGTCATCTGCTGCCGACTCAAGTGATCGGTGTGGGCTGTAATCTGGACTCGGAGAGACTGGCTCACGCCTTGAAGGTTTCCCTGCTCACCGGCACACAGGCCTGGGTCATCGGAGAGCTGTCGGAGAACAAACGTGAGTCTCGCCTCCACTGCTCTTAAGGTGGGTTAGGTGTGTTTAAGGTGGAGCTCTGGGGTTTAATGACCGCTGCTCTAAAGCATCACTTCAGACTTAAACATCTCGTCAAATCATTTAGCAGTGACTTTAAGACGGTGACATTGGTTTTCTCTAGGTGGTTTAACGTAGACTGGCACCAGTGAGGCGGGTTCTCCTCAGGGGTTTGTTTGTTCATCTGGCCACTGTCTCATATGTGCTTGCTCACTGGTCACAGTCATCAGCTTAACACCAACTATCAAATGAATAAAATGCAACAACCTTTTTAACATTTTCACACGTGCGCTTTGAGATGGTTGTAACTGTGAAAGACGGCCAACAAATGCTCTGAACTTGAACTTGAACGTGCTTTCTTACTTTACTTAAATATTTGTTTGGCTACTTTGTGCTAAACTATGAGCACCTTTTACTCTCTCCTTGACTACATTGGTGATTGAGTGGGTATCTGTACTCTTTACTCCACTACATTTGAATGGACACTTACAGTTACTCGTTACATTGTGATTGTGACAAGTCGGCGTCTTTTTCTATCGCCGTTAATTTCTCGTGCGGACGAGGTGATATCGCCCTCTGCAGGATGCTGAAGGTACTGGATGATGTTTATCAGCTCAATCACATCAATTAGTGGTTGCACTTTATTACACATTGACTGAGACTGACTTTCTGATCATTTTTTTTTTTTATCTATTTTGTTCTTCCATTTTAAAACTTTGAGGTGTCACATTTCATTTCTATATTAGGAAATAAAACCTCATAAATTGTTTCTTGTTTGTCACATTTCTTTGTGTTTTTTGAGCCCAAGTTCAGTACGTGTAAAATACTAAAGTTATTTTAAAATGGGATACTTTATGACATTTACTCAACTCTACTGGAATGGATAGGAATGTTTGGTCTATTGTAAGAGAATCTATTAATGGTTTGTATGTCTTGCTGTATATCAGTAGCACTGTGGGGTAACTCTGGAGCCGAGACGGAAGCGGTTCAGACATTAACTCCTGTCAGCGACTTCACCAGACCGTTGATGGATCGGTATGGATTCATACTCTCACCTACTCGGTGGTGCTGCTTGTTAATTGTGTTGTTTGCTATTTTTGCCTAATTTTTGTATTATTACTGTATTGGTTCCTGACATTTGATACAGTAATTGTGTAACTTATTTATGTTATTTGCTATTTTTGCCTCAAAATTATTCGCTTTTTTCACGCAATAACGATACTGTATTAGTTCCTGACATTTGATAAATAATCATTGTGACGACATTAATGTGTAACATTTAAACACTTATGCATAATTGCGACGTCAGAGAGAACCAAACAAACCAAGTCTGGAGCATTTAAAGGTCAGAGTGAGTGTGTCAGTGTGGCCACTAGGGGCAGAATGACAACTGTTCTCTGCTTATAACACGCACACACACACACACACAAACCCGGAGCAGTGGGCAGCGTTAAGCCGTGGTGTCGGGGGCCCTGTGGGGGTCAGTTGATTAATATAAAAGATGTGCATTGTTTTGATATTGTATTGTTTATTTTAGTTTAACAACAATCTAACACTATTCAACTGATTGCAACTTTACGTTTTGTTCCTGTATGCAGGGCGTTAGAAATCCTAAAGGGCAGAGGTCAGAGGTCGTGGTCTGTTGGGTTGTCAGTGGCTGACATTACACACAGTATCATAACGGACCAGAAGAAGATTCACTCTGTAACCACATTAGCTGAGGTAAGTTACACAGTGTGTGTACCGTAGTTACCCAAATATAAGCACCCCGTAAATATAAGCACCCCGTGAATATAAACACCCCGTGAATATAAACACCCCGTGAATATAAACACCCCGTAAATATAAGCACCCCGTGAATATAAGCACCCCGTGAATATGCCCACCACGTGAATACGTATAAGCACCCATGACAAGCAATGATTTTTCAGAAACCTATTTTTCCGGCTAAATACTTAATATTTCTTAATACTTTGTTTACTTCTTTTAACAAGCCTAACTTGTGACACTTTTACTTGAAAAATAGATACAACAGTAGTACCCTGACTTGCCCTAGATAACGAAAATACCGAGTAACGAAATGCGTTGCCGCAAAAATGTGTGATTTAAATTTAAAGGTAACAGCTTTAGTCATTAAACTAAAAAAGGGGGCTAGTTTGAAATTAAGAACATTTATTTAAAATGAAAAGCATGCTGTTTGCAACATATTAAAGGATAAATGATTATAGAAAGTTCAAACAGTGACAGTGCAACTCAGGTTTTTTTTTAACCAAAATGAAATAATTTTTTAACATTTTTATAATTTTAACAGACTGCTCTTTATTTCATGTAGATAACAAAAGAAGATTACAGATTTTTTATACCAATGAAGATAGATTACAGATAGATTACAAAAAAAACGAGTTCAGCTAGGTTTTCACAGACTGGTCACCCTTTTTTCTAAATTAATGAATTAATGTGTAGATAATAATTACACCGTCATCACCGTGCATGAGACGCTGCTTTAAAACTTTCAATTCAATTCAATTCAAAAAGTAATAAGAGTAATTTCAATCTCAAAGACGGGACGATTCCTTATTTCAAGGGACGTGTGGCGATCCGTGAGCAGCGTTTAGAAGCGACTCTATCTTCTCGCGGTCGTGTTGGGATTTTAAGCGCTTGATTAAATCACTTGTTAAACGCGCTACATTTGAGTAAAACTTGCGGTGGCCGTTTCGTCGCCTTCATTCACTTTGAGATACACGCGGCTGATGAGTGTCTCACAGATATGATTTCATAACAGAGGCTGCGGGCTGGTGAAAATTAGTAATTGGGCTGAAATTGGCACCTGCAGCGCACTTTGGACATGCCTGGATTAGATGGATTACATATAAAATGCGACTCGGCTAACGAAATTTTGTAAATCAGGGTACCACTGTAAATAGAATGTTGAATATTACTGTATTTCTAAATTTAGTAGAGTATATCTCCAGTGAGGGGTCTGTAATTCCACTTGCTGTGTCCATATATGGGCCTATTCCAGTTTAGACTTTAGACATGTTATTGTATTTAATAAAGTTTCTTCCATGTGTTATTTAGGCACTGCTAAATGTCACTGCGTGTACAAGGTTTCTTTATTTCTGTTATTCAGTAATGAACATATAAGTTTTATTCAGTAAATAACATATAAGTTTGTTATTTATATTATATTTATATATTAAAAATGTGGTTGCATGTGAGGTACCATAGCTTAGCCACTGATCAGTGTTGCATCATTGCTAATTTTTCTAATTTTTTAAAATTCTTTTATTCTGAGCCAATAAAACAATATATGCATATCTGCCTCCGAAATCATTATTTAAAGGAAGAAAAGAGGACACCACGCACACTTGAACTCCTGACTTGAACTATGAAAAAATGTCTGCTTATATTGACACCCATATTTGAAATATGCGCATATTAGCAACTCCCAAGATTTTCAGCTTCTAAAATGTGTTTAGAAGTTAGTTTTTTTTGAAGCGCCTTACCACAGTAAATTTGTCTTCCAGGGATGGGGTGGAATTGGTTCTAAAGTGTTTCTTAGCTTGCCGTGCATACTGGGAAGGAACGGCTCTACACGGTTAGCAGGAGTGTCTTTGGGTCCAGAAGACGAGTCCAAGCTGAGGGCGAGCGTGGAATCTCAAACCAATCTCTTCCTGCAACTGAGGCTCTAACCAACCTTCACAGCGACTACAGGAACGTCTTTTTCCGTTTCTGTAAACATTTCTGTAATCGATAGTCAAGGCAAACATTAACGATCTTTCTCGAGATTGTAACGATAAGTAGCGGTCTCCTGCAAGATTGTAACGTTAAATAACGATCTTCCGCGAGATTGTTGCGATAAGTAGCGGTCTTTCGCGAGATCGTAACGATAAGTAGCGGTCTTTCGCGAGATCGTAACGATAAGTAGCAATCTGCCGCGAGAATGTAACGTTAAGTAACATTCTTTCGCAAGATTGTAACGATAAGTAACATTCTTCCGTGAGACGTTTCACAATTTCTCCGTTTCTTGCCTTGTTAAGTTTCAATTTATAGTCACTGAAATTTGTTTTTGTGGGAAAAATGCAACTTTGGGATATTACTATCATAAAGGACCTTATGTTATTATAAATTATAATCATTAAATACATATTTAAACCACTTTTGATGTTTTATTATTTTTGTTCTACCTATTGTTAAAATTATTATGAAATCAAATGTCACGCAAAAACAATTCTGCATAGTGTGATGTGCAGTGGAACTATTTTATTAGTGACTGTTCCAATAATTCATATATATATATATATATATATAAAAAATATATAAATATAGATATATATATTTTTATAATTGGAACATATTACATATGAATATATACTGTTTTGATAGAGAGAGAATGCAATTGCAGTTATAAAGTCGGTATTTTATTCACATTCACATTGGTCTAAAAGTCAAAAATAAAACAGAAATTTATGTTGGAATGCATCAAACAGTAGGCTGATAATGCATTTTTTATGCATCATATATTCAGAGTTACATAATCTGCATTTAATCTTTATTTAAATTATAGATAGAATAAGAATAGATAGAAAATACATCTATCTAGAAATCAAAGGTGATCTAGTGAACACTTGTTTTTGTTATTGTGAAAGTTGTTTTTGTTATGTAAAAAGACATATTTTAGCCTAATTAAAGAAATTTTTTTAAGGATTATTTAAAATAAATTAAAGCATCTAACCTAATACACATTTTAGTAAGCAATGTGTGTGCGTAAAAAAAGGATTAGAGCTGTCAAGCGTTTGAAATATGTATTATAAACATGTAATAGGTTAACTGGAAGCAGATGTTGCCGTTTGAATATGAATAACGTCCATAACTTATGCAGATTGCCTCTAAGTGGGCACCGCAGACCACAGGTGTCTTATTTTAGCACATGACAGATGTTTTTGTCTCTTCTTTTTGTAAATTATAGTCTTCATAGAAGACAAGCTATTTAGCAGGAACACTGTCATCAGCGGCTGCTCTAGGAGCCGTTTCACACTGGCACTTTTATGGATCACTATTGTCAAATCGAGTCAGAAATGCACTACTTTTTTTGATGTAAATTTACAATTACAAAATTTTGTATAAATTTACAAAAAAACAATTAAAGATGTAATTTTATTGTGACCAAAATGCACTGAACTGTAGAGTACACTGAAAATTAAAGTACATTTTATTGATAAAGTTGTCTACAAGAGGAAACTATTTAATAAGTCGATGAAAAAATGGTATAAAAGTCCTTTATGCAAAAGTCCAAAGATGGTGAACAAAACACAACAGCACAAATGAATGTTCCTGTCTCCACACATCTCCGTCTCCACCAGATCTTCAAGCTAGATATCAGATTTGGACAGAGGTGTAGAGAGTGCCTGAAAAAATACTTGAGTAAAAGTACAGATAGCTTACAGTAAGTCACCAATTCCACGTAAAAGTTGTAAAATGTCCATATGTATCCTCCTGAGTCCTGATGTCCCCGTCTGTGTACTGACATCACAGAACGCTGTGTTAACCCCTGACGTGCTGAAACCCATCGAGCATGTTGTGGTGGTCTAGAGCGCCTTCTAGTGGCGTCCGATCCCTGAAGTGCTTTTGCAGTAATTGCAAAAATACCGGCGAATAGATCGGAAGTTCTGTGGGCTGCAGTGCGAAACGCAAAAAGTCTTTGTGAAGAAGCATTTAAATGTATTCATAATTTACAATTGTGAGCACAGCGTTTCTTCTGCGTTTGAAATAAAAAAAAACAGAGCTCGGGTCTCAAGAGGTTTAAAGAACAATATTAAAAGGGTTAGGGGTTTAGTTTTTCTTCGGCAAACTCAACTACCAATAAAATGTCATCAACGGGACAATTGTGGACAAATTATTGGTATATCTAACAAAAAGTGGTTTGTGAGCATCTTCTGGTGTTGAATTAAAGGAGAGTTCGAGCTGTAAATGTCACTGTGCCTGAGACGAGCCAGAAGCTTCAGACTCGGACCCTCGGGCCAAAGACCCCGTCACTCCCATTTCAGGACCAGACCGTTCTCGTTTCAGGCCAGCGACCTTGTGCGACCTTGTTCACTCTCACCTTTAACACAAACATTTCCACACAACATTAGCCGACCAAAAAAAGGAGCAGGTGAAGACCACGTTCAATACGTGCTACAGACAAAACATCCTAGCATTAGTTTGATAAAGAACTCAAATGTCATTTAATTGAGCTTTTTTCACATGACTCAGAAGCAACAATTAAATCATCAACCTGTCACCAGCTGGTAAAATTGCCATTTAATTCAGGCCTTTCAATGACTTTTGGTCAGAAGTTCCACACTCAACAATATGTGGAATATTTGTATGGTTTCAATTTGTATTCTTTTTTTAATCTTTATTTATTGTTTACCATTGTGCATTATTTTACTTTTGTGGTTGCTGCTGTAACATGTAGATTTCTCATCTGTGGGAGACATAAAGTTTCTATATATCGTCCGTCTGTCTATCTGTCTGTCTGTATGATGTATTGATTTACTTGTATTTTACTCGTATTTATACATATCTGTCTGTCTATCTATCCATCCTTGTATCTGTCTTGTACCCATAAATAAAAAAAGTGTTACAGCTAAATTATTGATTTTTAATCTATGATCACTACTTATCCAGCTTCTTCTCCTTCAATAATACTTTAAAAGGAACATGTTTACGAGATTCTCCCAAGTTCAGCGTGCTTTTCATTTCCTGTATGGTACTAAATAATAACTAGACTTTGATATATGAGAATAGCAGTGACGTTCCGAGCTCTTACTCGGTATATAATATAAAAGAAGCCATCTGTTTCATTCTAATTAGATGATGCGCTCTTTACATCATTTAGAGGATAATATTCTGTATTCTTCTACAGTCGGTACATTAGAATGCAGAGCTAAACAGATGATCTAAGAGCAGTTGTTGGTTTCCTTCAGAAGGCCAAACCCTTTCACTACTACTACACCTTAACAACGAGCGAAGAACCTCTGATGTCACAGCTTTGGGAAGCTCTCATCTTGACCTTGAGCTGGACTATAATTCGCAGGATCCTCTGTTTCTTGTCTTCCTGTGTTTTTGTCGTCACGTGTTATATCGCTTTCACTCGTGTTCTCATTAGGACTCATTTTGATTTGTCGCCTGTTGTCATTCATTTTCTCTTGTTGCGCTCTGTTGTGTTATGACTGTTGTGTAGGTACCAAATCAGCTCGTCTGTAAAAAAGCCTTGGGCTGGTGACTAATGATGACGTCGCATTATTTGATTGGTTGTAAGTTGGCAAGATGACGTGTAATATAGAAAAAAAAGGGAAATAAGGAAAATATAACCTTTGCGATCAAATCTTAAATCTATACTCAACTTAAACACTCTGCTATGACGCTGCTTTTGATTATAGTTATCAATATGACTGATTATAGTCGTCAATGTGTAAAACCGACATTTGGGAAAATTAAACTAGAATGCACAGCATAAATACATTTCATAAATAAATAGGTTTTCTATACAGTCATACATTTACCCGTATGTATGCATGATACTGCTCGGTCATCTGGATGATACGTACTTGGTCCTAGTGCTGTGACGTCATCATTAGTCGCCAGCCCGAGACGATTTGGTACCTACATGTACTGTACGTGTTCGTCTTAATTTGTCAATCACTCATTCTCTTGCTGTTTCTCTCGTCAAACTCTCTCTCTCTCTCTCTCTCTCTCTCTCCCTGTCTCTCCCTCTTTCTCTGTCTCTTCCTCTCTGTCACTGTCTCTCACTCTCTCTGACTGTCTGTCTGTCTGTCTCTCTCTCTCTCTCTCACTCTCTCTGACTGTCAGTCTGTCTCTCTCTCTCTCTCTCTCTGCGTCTCTGTCTCTCCCTCTTTCTCTGTTTCTTCCTTTCTGTCTCTGTCTCTCACTCTCTCTGACTGTCAGTCTGTCTCTCTCTCTCTCTCTCTGCGTCTCTGTCTCTCACTCTCTCTGACTGTCAGTCTGTCTCTCTCTCTCTCTCTCTCTCTGCGTCTCTGTCTCTCCCTCTTTCTCTGTTTCTTCCTTTCTGTCTCTGTCTCTCACTCTCTCTGACTGTCAGTCTGTCTGTCTCTCTCTCTTTCTCACTGATGATCCTTTATTCTCACGTCCCTGATGCCGCTTTTAAACGCTCGTCGGGACGGAGACGCTGTCCTGATACCATCTCTGACCAATGGAGCTGAAGGTCACGCCGTGGCATGTGCTCCGGGTCTCTTTCCCACTTGATTGGATCAGGGAGTCAATGCGGTCACATTAAAGAGATCAGAGACACAGGAACACGATAAAGGCCAAACAAACCTGCAGCTTGTTCTGCAGCTCCTCTGGTAGTTACACGCTTTTATTTCATGTGTGTGTGTGTGTGTGTGTCTATGTGTGTCACATTTCCATATATCTGAGAGACAGACAGACAGAAAGAGGAATACAAAGAAAGAGGGAGAGAGACAGACAGACTGACAGTCAGAGAGAGTGAGAGACAGAGAAAGAGGGGAAGAGAGAGAGAGAGAGACAGACAGACTGACAGTCAGAGAAAGTGAGAGACAGAGACAGAGAAAGAGGGGGAGAGAGAGAGAGAGAGAGACAGACTGACAGTCAGAGAGAGTGAGAGACAGAAAGGAAGAGAGAGAGAGTTTGACGAATGAAACAGCAAGAGAATGAGTGATTGACAAATTAAGACGAACACCTACAGTACATGTAGGTACCAAATCGGGCTGGCGACTAATGATGACGTCACATCATCCAGATGACCGAGCAGTATCATGCATACGTACGAGTAAATGTATGACTATGTAGAAAACCTATTTATTTATGAAATGTATTTATGCTGTGCTGTCTGGTTTAATTTTCCCAAATGTCGGTTTTACACATTGACGACTATAATCAAAAGCAGCGTCATTCAGTTCTAAACACTAGGGTGTTTAAGTTGAGTTTAGATTTAAGAAGACGGCGTGACCTTCAGCTCCATTGGTCAGAGATTGGTCAGGATTGCGGGACAGCGTTTAAAAGCGGCATCAGGGACGTGAGAATAAAGGATCATCAGTGCGGTTTGTCAGTCCTAACAGTTTATCTGTTAGTGTGTGTAAGACGGAGCAGGTCTGTGGAGGCGGTGGCCTTGCATGATAAGATCTGCTTTGGTCCAGCTCACAGCTAATGACCAGCCGAGCCACTTGTGAGTGTTCTGACCGTCAGAGATCTGTTCATCAGGATGTGTCCTCCACCAGACTTAAAACCTGAATTGGATCCGGATCGCGGCAATTTTGACTGAAATGACATTGATTGGGCCTTATGATGGTGTCGGCTTCCCAGACACGCAAAGGCAATTTACTGGCATCTGCTTGGATGAGCAATATCAGACGCGGAGGGCTTGTGTGTTGTTGGGTTACACACGTCTGATGACCGACACACTTTTATTTCCCCATGCAAACGGCGTTTGGCTTGTGCTGTGGAACTAGACGGAATCGTTTCGCAATTATTATGCCATTCAAACATGACCGTCGGCTAAAATTGCAATAATGCCCGTCGGGATACGTCACTGCTGCTCGCAAAAAGCAACACAACCAAAGAAGGAACAAATCTCAGGTGGAACGAAAGCTTGGTATTTTGAAAAAGGAAATTGTTGTGACATTTTTCCATGAGCGTGGCTGAAAAAAAAATCAATTTCCCCCATTGAAGGCTCATTAACGTATGTGGATTGCATTTTGATAAAAAAAAAAAAAAATAATAATAAACAAATGGCTGAGTATAAATAAGCATGTGTGGGTGATTGATGCCAAATACAAGTTAGGTTCGCTAAATCAAGAAAAAATAGTATTTTAAAGAGAAAATTAACGCCATTTAGCCAGAAATAAAAATAGAAATGTATATATACATATATATATATTATTTATTTATATTTAGTGCCTGAAAAATCAGAAGTGTGCTTATATTTGTGGGGTGCTGATATTCAAACAGTGATTTCTTCTTGTACCAAGAGGGCATCTGAAAGCAAAGTATTGTCTTTAATCATTTACATCATTTAGATCATTGATATTAATTGATAGCGAACCTATCAATGAATGGTAAGCACGAAGTAAGAAGTATTAAACAGGTATTAAACAGCTTTTGGAGAGTGAATCAGAATGAACACAATGAGTGTGTGGACACTCAAGTACAAGTACGTTTTCAGAAGTATCCACATTGCATTCATTGCATTCAAATCAAGAAAGAACCCCGATAATTCTGCTTGCAGCTAAATTATTTACTCAATAAAGTAAAATGATATTTGACCTCTATCTAGTTTTCAATCTAGCTTTTCTTCCTCTTTCTTTCTTTCCGAGAGATCACAGATGATGAGCATGAATGAGGATCTAATCCGCAGCCAGAGAGTGAGCAATGCATAAAATTGGCACGCTTTGTTTTAATGTCAGTAAGATTTATTTTTCTTTTCTTCTCTGTCTCTCTCTCTCTTCCTCTTCCTCTCGGTAAAAGAGATTCTTTTGTTTCACAGCCCGAGGGCACACGAGTAACATTTAGCATCAGTCATCGTACTGGAGATTGCAGCTCTGCCGTATCCTAAATAAGTAAATCCTTTCCTATATTTAATCCCTCCTATATGTAAAATTGTAGATTTTTTATATTTAAACAATTTAAACATCCAGTTATGTGCAATAAATGGGATAATTCTGAGCTCTGGTGTAGGAACGACGTGTTTTCATGTGTTTTCTTAAATATATTTTCTACAGTTAAAGTATTTATTTGAAGTTTTTACAGCGTACTATTGTTTAGATTTTCACGTTTTGGTTTAACTAGCGACATGACCTGTTGATGCATTTAACCCAGACGTAATGTGGTTAGTCTCCAGCAGCAGTCACGTAACAGTGAGACCCTCGGGGGCAACAGCGGGGGTCTGGACGCTAAAGCCAACACGGGGTTTGTCCTTAGAGATTCGCTCTCCTGATCAATAGAGTCTTGTATTTAACGTTTCACAATCAAATACACGTTGTGATTGTCATATACACATTATACACGACACAAAATGCAATAAAATGTATTTGTACAATCGTCCAGCATTTAAACATGGTGCATGCGAGAAAGAGATATAATACAGAGATAAGAGATAAAAAATACAATAAAATACAAAACAAATAGATAAAGATTAAATGGAAAAATTACAAGAAAAAAAATTATGAAAAAAATACAATAAAAAACAAAGTGACTCAAGTGATCCATGTAAAGTGAATGTTTAAAGTGTAAAGTGTCCAGTAATCAACTTTGCAAGTTAATCGTTAATCTGGTGAAATTCATTTGCAAAGATATATATTTTATGTTTGTACTTGACGAATCAAGTAAAAGCATCGAGTAAAGTAAATATACGATCCTGCTCCTCAGCTCCTCCTGGCGGCCATGTAGGGAAGCAAAATCGTGATAGTGATTGTGAACTGATAGATAACCTCATCCAGGTTAGCTTGAGTGTGTAGCACCTCTGGAAGAGTTTGTGTTTTATTGGTCATTTTATTACCTTAAATAGGAATTTTACCCTCTACTTTACTACATTAGTGATTGAGCATCTGTCTCTTAACTCCACTATATTAGAATGGACACTTGCTCGTTACATTGTGATTGTGTGCAACAAGTCGGCATCTTTTTCTACTGGGTTAATTTCTCGAGGTGATGCTGAAGGTACTGGATTATGTTTATCGGCTAAATCACGTCAATTTGCACTTTTTTACACATTTGAGTTTGACTGAGGCTGACTTTTTGTTCTTTTTCCATCTCTTTTGTTCTCCATGAATTGAATTTGGATTGTATATGTCTAATACTGATCATTTGTTTTGCACAGCAGGGAAGGAAGAGGGCATGTGCAAATCCAGCCGTTTTTCGTTTTAAACTCGTTAGATGCGCCTGTCAATCCGGAGGAACAATTACGTGGCAGTGTGAACACAATAATTACAACAAGGTTTAAAATGTTCAGTGACGGAGAAGGAGGGGCCGGTTTGACGTCAGTTAAAAAAAACAGACGCGCTATAAATAGGCATAAAATCAACAGGCGATAAGACGAGACAGACTCCCGAGAGATCATAAAACACGTTAGGTCTGTTTAGCATCCGTAATCCGAAAATGCCTAATTCAAACAATTCCAAATCTTCCACCAAATCACTTTCGCGAGCCGGATCAGAACTCGAACGTGCAGATTCGATTACGGTAAGTTAAATCCCTAATTGATCCATTTGAATCTTCAAAACATCTTGGGAAAGCTTTACTTATATACTTATTTACCGTTTACTTAAAAGTGCGTGAATATTGTTAAAGTGCACAAATAACAAAACAACGACGTTTACATTTCGGTGTCCAAACACAACCTCATAAAGCAAGTGTGCATTTTTAGATTACATGAGAATAATATGAATTCATATCTTGCAGAATTATTATAATCACCGTATTACTACAAATTAGTTTCGTTATAATTTAGGTAATTATATGAGCAAAAAAAAACACTTATGACAGCCTATAGCCGAGACATTGTGATGTCTTTAATATTAAAGTCTTAATATTAACTTATCTCCGGCAGTCTCAGAGGTTCGTGGGAAGGCGGCAGAGCTTGATCGAGGACGCGCGTAAGGAGCGCGAGGCGGCGGCGGCGGCGGCGGAGGTCTCGGCACTCGTGGATCAGATTGTTTTTGAGGAAAGTGATGGAAAGGCGTTACTGAGTCTCTTCTTCTCCTTGAGGAGTTCAAAGAGTCCGGCGCTGTCCCGTACTCTAAAGGTTTTTGAGGTAAATAAACGTAGAATTATGAATTAAATTTGTGTACCAATATGGACATGCGCATTAGTTATGTATTCGTTAATTATTTTTTATATTAATATATCACGTTTTTATGTACAGACATTTGAATCTAAGATCCACCATTTCGAGACCAGACCGAGTAGAAAGCCTAAAGATGCCTTTGAGCATCTGGATTTTTACGTCCGATGTGAAGTGCATCTGTCTGATGTCAGCACCCTAGTCAGCTCCCTCAAGAAAATTGCTGAAGATGTTAAAACTACAAAGGAGGTCAAATGTAAGCGGTGACTTCTTTTTTTTTTTTTAAGTCCATTTATTTTAAAAGCAGTTCTTTAGGTTAGCCTATTATCTTTTTTTAGTTCATTGGTTTCCCAGAAAAATTGCCGAACTGGATAAATGCCATCATCTTATAACCAAGTATGATCCAGATCTTGACCAGGATCACCCAGTAAGTGACTTTAATTCTTAGTATAACCTTACTTTTTTAGGCTTTAGGTACACTGGAATATATATATATATATATATATATATATATATATATATATATATATATATATATATATATATATATATATTTTATACAGTATATGTGTGAGTGTGTGTGTGTGTATGTGTGTTTGCTTCATCTCATGTGTAGACCAATCTCAACAGTTTCCTCATTCTCCCAAAAATTAATAATTTACAGAGATGCCAGAAACAAATGTATAAATAATGCATATTGAGCGTTGCATTATTTCAGGCTTTTTCTCTTTTTATTTCAGGGTTTCACTGACCCTGTTTACATCAAGCGCAGAAAAATGATCGGAGATATTGCGTTCAGATACAAACAGTATGTGTTTCAGTACACAAGTTTCTAAATTTTGACATTGCAATTGAGATTTTTTTTTACACACACATTTTTTTGTTTTGTCACAGCGGGGAATCGATTCCCAGAGTAGAGTACACAGAAGAAGAAATTGGCACATGGTAAGTTATCATCACTTTTTTTTATTGTTTTTTTTTAATACTACTACTACTACTATTACTATTACTTCTCTTCAGGCTTTCCCCTTATCAGTGGTTGGCACAGCGAATCATCTTTTCCCACTTTATTCTAGCCTGATCCCCTTCCCTATTCTCTTTAGAAGAGTGTCAGCTGCCTAACACTGTGTTTGCTGTGCGTGTGCAGGAGAGAGGTTTACTCTACGCTGCGAGACCTGTACACCACTCACGCCTGTAGTGAACATCTGGAAGCTTTCCAGCTGCTGGAGAAACACTGTGGCTACAGCCCCAACAACATCCCACAGCTGGAGGACGTGTCCGGCTTTCTGAGAGGTGCACAACTAACACTATATCTGCACACGCAGTGTGTCATCGGCCAAGACACATTTGTTATATAGGTAATTTGTTATAGGGTGTTTTTTTCTCTCTCCACAATCTCATGTTAATTTGAGATAAAATGTGTATTAATAATAATAAATGTAATTAATAAACACAAATTTATTATTTATACATTAAAAAGACAAGCAGACAGACTGACAGACAGATATATAGATACGTACAAATAAATAAATTAATAAATCAATAAATGATTTAATTCAAAAATAATAGATAGATGGAATGACAGACAGATAGATAGATAGATAGATAGATAGATAGATACAAACTAACTCAATCAATCAATAAATATAGACATAGAGAGACAGAAAGACAGACAGATCGATAGATAGACAGATACATACAAATCAATCAATCAATCAATCAATCGATAGACAGACAGACTGTTAAATAGATAGATAGATAGATAGATAGATAGATAGATAAATGTACAGACAAACAGTCTGATAATCAATCAAATAAATAGGGATAGACATACAGACAGACCGAAAGATAGACAGATAGATAGATACGCAGAAATAAATAAATCAATAAAGATAGATAGACAGACAGACAGACAGACAGACAGACAGATAGGTAGATAGATACGTACACATAAATAAATGAGTAGACAGACAGACAGTTGCTCCTGATGCCAGGCTGTTGTATTGTATGCTGTTGTCTGTAGAGCACACAGGTTTCCAGCTGAGACCAGTGGCCGGTCTCCTCTCTGCTCGAGACTTCCTGTCCAGCCTGGCCTTCCGCGTGTTCCAGTGCACGCAATACATACGACACGCCTCCTCGCCAATGCATTCACCAGAACCGTAAGATCTGTCTACGCTTCTACACAACCTCACACTGAAACCCAATAACATCTCATTGGCTAAAGAGTGGTCAGATCTAGATGATGACCACCAAAAGGATAGACACTTTCACATGAGTATAAACGTTTTTTCTAGAGACTGTGTCCATGAACTTCTTGGTCATGTGCCAATACTGGCGGATAGAAGATTTGCACAGTTTTCTCAGGTAAATACTTTTGAATGCCTAATATTTAAAACTAGGAAAAATAAAAGATAATTTTCTCTGGTGATTTTTTCCAGACTATTGGTCTGGCCTCTCTTGGAGCCTCAGATGAAGACATCGAAAAATTATCCACTGTACGTATGTTATCAGCTTATGCTATAATGTTATGCTATTTCATGTCATACTCACTCATAACTTCATTTTTGCTGATATTTTCTTTAGCTATATTGGTTTACAGTAGAGTTTGGACTTTGCAAGCAAGAAGGCAAAATAAAAGCATATGGAGCAGGACTCCTGTCCTCTTATGGCGAGTTGGTGGTAAGAGGCAGGCGGCAACTTTAGAATATTTGATCATGTCATTTCAGCAGTTTTGACATCTTCGTTTCACAGCATTCCCTTTCGGACGAGCCGGAAAGACGAGAGTTTGATCCCGACGTTGTCGCCGTTCAGCCGTACCAAGACCAGAACTATCAAACCGTCTATTTTGTGTCAGAGAGCTTTTCAGACGCAACAGAAAAGCTAAGGTCAGCTTACTTTAAAACACTCATTTTTGCCTACATTAGTATAAAAAACACGTGTTATTTTTATTATATATTATATATTGAATATATATTATTGTATAATAATAAATTATATAATTATAAATAATATATATTATATATATCAGTGTTTTTCAACCAGGGTGCCGTGGCACACTGGTGTGCCGCAAAATATTGTCAGGGGTGCCGTGGGAAATTCTCCAATTTGTGTGTGCAGTCCGCCTGTGCGGTGTAGCGCCCGGCCGAGTAATCATGCAGTAGCAGCAGCAGGTAGCGATGCCTTGTACTTGCAGACGAGATAATTGCACTGTTTTTACAACACAAAGCCCTCGAAGCCAAAACTCTACCGGCAAAGGCCACACCTCGTTCCTGTGACTGATGTTGTGAGCATGGTGAACTTTGTGAAGTCACGACCTCTGAAAACTCACATATTTGCGGCTTTGTGTGAGAAAATGGGAACGGAGCATAAAGCCTTGCTGTTTCATACTGAGGTCTGATGGTTGTCGCGCGGCTTTAGTTTTAAAAACTTAAAACAGAGAAAAACTGAGAGCTTTAGAGGAAGAGCTTCATGTGTCTTTCATCGATTCCTGCCTGGATATCTGCTCTGTCTTCATCCAAACTGGCCCAGGTTTCAATATGAATGATTGTGAAGTACTGTTTATTTGATTAGTATTCAAGATGCCTGGGCGCTACACTGGTCTATATGTAAATTAGTGTAAAATCAACACTAAAAAAATACTCGTTTAAATACTGCAATATAATTTAGTAATTTTTTAACCCTCCGAGATTGAGTCAAAATCAATTTTGGACCTAGATATATAAGTGTTATAGATAAGATCTATATAAGATAGATAAGTGTTATTCATCAATTGAAAGTTTGAAGTACACTCTTAGGTTACACTCTTATTAAAATATGAAGCGCGTTTTGCCTTTTTGTCAGCTGAAATCGAACTGTAACACTAATAAATTACTAAATTACTTTTCACTCTAACATGAAACATGTCTAAAGGTTAGAATATAAAGCTTAGAATGTCTGTTTTTAGATGTAAGTGTAAGTAAATACAGGGTTGTCTGTTTATCTAATCCCTATGAATCTGAACCGACCGAGTATTCTGACAAGCAAGTTATTTGCAGTTGAAACAGAACTGCGTCCGTAAAAAGATAAAAGCAGATTGCGTTTTAATAAGTCTGTTGAAGAACATTCTCGGACAGAGACGAGATCGTTGAGACAAGCAAGTGTCTGTCCTTAAACACCTTGCGCCTAAATAGCAGCAGGTTAACACAATCACTGTGCGCTGCTGATTGTAATGAGCCGCACCTGGTGACACAAGTTCAAGTTCAAGTTCATTTGTATAGCGCTTTTCTTAGTCCAAGACCAATGCAAAGACGCTATGTGAAAAAAAGTCTTTTAAAAGATAAATGTTGATTCTTTATATGAGTTTCCAAAATTTAGGGGGAAAAAGAGTCAGTTTAAAAGGAACAAATATAGCTGTTGTTGTTCAGACTATGGGCTATGACCAGAAGAGCAAGCTAGATCGCTCTCTTGGGTCTATTTATTGCACGTTCGTCCAAAAACAGAAAGTAAAATAAATTGCAACTGTGAATAATAATTGATGCGAATAAGATAGACTTTATTTATTTTTGGATTAAGCATTTTTTATTATCGCATGCTTCAACGTGTTAACTTTGACAGCCCTAATATAAATATATATATATATATATATGTGTGTGTATATATATATAAACAGTATATACATGCGAACCATCACATGTAAATCATTTGCATTGATTTTTCTTGTACACAGAGCTTATGTGGGCCGCATTAAGAGACCTTTTTCGGTGCGATATGACCCCTACACCAACAACATTGAAGTGCTGGACAACCCTGTGAAGATCCAGCAAGGGCTGGAGTCAATAAAAGACCAACTACAAGTCCTCACCGACGCTCTGAATGTGCTCAACTGATCCAGTGTTCCAGCGTCAATCCTTCTGTTCCAGTGTGTCTCTCTGCTCTGTCACTCACTGTGTAGCGCACACACACACACACACACACACATAGACTTTTAATAAAGTATTAGTTGTTCAAAAAAAAGTAGTGTAATTATTTCAAATCAATACAATACAAAAAGTACACTATTTTCATGAATATAAGCATATAGAAGCTCAAAATCTTTGGGGGTAACCTAAGTAAAGTTAGTTTGAAGTATTGTATTGTATTTGGTTGCGCGTTGTATTTGGTTGCGTGTTGTGTTTGTAGCTTCGCTGCTAAGCAGAGATCGTTACTAAATAATCATTACATAGCTGCATTTTGAAAATTGTAGTGAAATCAATCTAATCGGCGATCTTCCACAACTCATTCAAAAGCCGCAGTTTCAACGAGTTTTTAGCGTGTGTATAGTTTATGCTACATGTATAGTTTAGCTCTATCGGTCGGCGATGAGGGCTTTATTTCCCATAAGTGCAGAGAGTTTTTAAAGCTGACCGATAGAATCCCGGAGTTACAAACACTCATCCGAGCGTTAAGGACAGACAGCGTGAGAGTAGTGAGACGGTCTCGGATACCGTTAGCGTTAGCATTAGCGCCGAGGCACATTCCTCGGTTCCGAGCGAAGACGTCCTGCCGCGGGACAGCTGGGTGACTGTGAGGCGCAACAGTCGGCATTCGAAGCGGCATCACTCCTCTGTTCCACTGGTTTCTGCGAACAGGTTTTCCCCGCTCAGGACGGCACCGTCTGAGACGCCTGCTGAAAGTGCCTTGGTGATAGGAGACTCCATAGTGTGGAACGTGAGAGTAGAGACACCAGTCAATACTGATGTAATGTGTCATCCTGGAGCCAGAGTGTCTGATATCACATCGCGTCTGAAAGTGCTGGCTAATGCTAAACGTAAATATTCTAGGGTAGTTGTTCACGCCGGCACTAATGATGTCCGACTTCGCCTGTCCGAGATCACTAAAACTAATATTAAAGAGGTGCTTAAAGCTGCCAAAAAGATATCAGACAAAGGAATTTCCTCTGGCCCCCTCCCCGCTTACCAGGGTGATGAGACTCACAGTAGACTGTGGGCTCTGCATGGCTGGGCGTCTGAGTGGTGTCCTTCGAATGGCATAGGTTATATAGACAATTGGAGATCCTTTCGGGGAAGACCTGACCTGTTAAAGCCCGACAGCGTCCATCCCTCGTGGAAGGGGGCCGCTCGTTTATCTTATAATATAGCCTATAGTTTAGCGTCTAGTTCGTGACTCGCCACCATTGCCCAGGTCAGAGAGCAGGCGGCATCACTTAACCAGCCGTCTGCGTACTGCCAACAGTAGACCCAGTGCATTTAGATACAACCCTAATAATAATAATAATAATAATAATAATAATAATAATAGCTCTATTAAAACCAATAACAACAATATTATTGATAATAAAAATGCTAAAAATAATAACAGACACAACATAGAAACTGTATTACAATCTCAGAAACCTAGAAACCGATCATTAGACAAAACAAGAAAGGCGCTTACTCGTATTAAACAGACTTTTACAAATATAAATTTAGAGCTAGGTCCGCTAGGAACACTAGCCTAAATGAATCAACTCCACAGAATTTCTCTTATGAACACGAGGCACGAGTAAACTCCAGAGGTGGAGGCGTCGCTACCATCTATAACAGTGGTTCCCAACCTTTTCTAGTTTGAGGCACCCTTGGAAAGCCTTTCAAAAGTTCCCGGCACCCTTATAAGAAAATAGATATTTAAAAACATTATTACCGTATTTTTCGCCATATAAGACGCACCGCCATATAAGACGCACTCAATTTTAAAGGAGGAAAATCTAGAAAAAAAAGATTCTGAACTGAATACTGTAGTAAAATATTTTATATCAATTGTATAAAAGTTAACAGCAGTTTAAGAACAATTGTATGTCAGTAAAGTCAGTATAACAGTGAAAGTAGGGGTGGCCGGTATACCGGTAATGAGATGTGCCACGATATGGATTTTGCAATCATTATTAATTTAAATTATTAGAATACCGCATAAAGACAAAAAAAAACTATTTTTTAAAATATGTTAAGAACATGTTTTAAATGGCCCATATATTTGGATGAATATATTTTGAAAATAATCTCACTCACTTAAAAAATATATTAGTACAATGTTTCACGGATACATTTCTTCACCGTATATCGAACACTGTATTTACTGTCCTTTATTGAAGACAGGGACACAGAGAATGCTGTTGCACACCTTTACATTTTACTCGTTTTCTCTATGTCTCTGTTTTCTAAATTGTGCACCGCACCCGATAGCTTTAAAGATTCGAATCAACAGATTATCCCCCTCGGGCGCGCCGCAGACTTTGTTTAGTGCGGCCGCCGGCTTCTATTTTTGAGAAACGTGAGTTTCCGTGTGCGCCGTATCTCAGCCTCTGTTTTCCACCTCTCTCACATTTTATATGCACGACTCCTTCAGTAAACTCAAACAGGGGCGCCGCGAATATATAATAGAAAATCGCTTAGCGGACGCGCTCGTGCCCCCCCCCACGTGACATGGAAAAAATGCCGCCCTGGGCGACTGCCCCGTTCGCCCATGCCTAGAACCGCCACTGACGGCACGAACATTGCTAATCAAATACAGTTTGTACTTCACGCGCAAATGCGTGAAGCTCCGTTTTCTGCGCTGTGCCTTTAAGAGAGCGACTGTTTTGGTTTTAAAGACGCACTTGAGAAAATCTGCTTGTTTTATTTTGATCGAAGTTCGTTTTCGTTTGGAAATAGTGGTTTCATTCTTTCACAAGATTCTGCGTGAGAAAGAAAGCGAGACAACGTATGTAATACCGCGGTATTGCACACTTAGATGGCGGTGACCGCGCTCCGCGGATCTCTGTATTTGCCAGACGCACCAACTTTTCACCCTCAGTTTTGGGGAAGAAAAAGTGCGTCTTGTACGGACGAAAAATACGGTATTTATTTATTTGTTTCATTTCGAGAGTTTGCATGCAACAACACCTTACAATACCTAGTCCTAGATGATATGAGAATACTGTTTACACATTCTGCCTTAATAAAAAAAATAGCAATTTTTTCCCCGAATTTTTGGCGGCACCCTCAAAAGATCTCACGGCACCCCTTAGTGCCGCGGCACACCGGTTGAGAACCACTGATCTATAATAATGATCTCAAGATTAATAGAAAATCAAAGTTTAAATTCTCCTCTTTTGAACTGTTGGGATTACATATAGAGCTACAAGATTTAAATCTGGAATCAATACTCATTGCGACCGTTTACAGACCATCCCTGCCGGTGGACACGACGCCGGTCTGGCTGCTGAGGAGTGTCGTTACCATCAGGATGGAAACACTGTTGCTTGGAGGAGTGTCATTTCACCAGGACGGTGACGACGTTGTTCGAACCTTTTTAGCGTTTTTGCGTTGGTCTCTGACTAAGAAAAGCGCTATACAAATGAACTTGAACTTGAACCACCAACTCTGTAAATTTCTGGAACAGAACGATAGATTTGAAAAATTTCACTCGGGCTTTAGATCGCACCACAGCACAGAAAGGGCACTAATCCGAGTCACCAACGATCTTCTAATGGCATCAGATAAAGGGAACGTTTCACTCTTAGTTCTGTTAGATCTTAGCGCTGCATTCGACACTGTTGACCACGACATTTTAATAGATAGACTTGAGGATTACACTGGGGTTTCTGGACACGCGTTAGAATGGTTTAGGTTGTATCTGTCTGATTGATTTCATTTCGTCCATGTAAATGGAGTCTCATCACCCAGATTTAGTGTTAAATATGGAGTTCCACAAGGCTCCGTGCTCGGCCCAATCCTATTCACACTTTATATGCTTCCCCTAGGGGACATAATCAGAAAGCATTTATATCTTTGATAAAAAAAAATGTATATCTCAAACGAAACAAAATCTCAAAATTTGCCAATATATTAGATTGCTTCAGCGACATTAGTGATTGGATGACAAGTAATTTTCTCATGCTGAACTCAGACAAAACCGAATTATTACTTGTTGATTTAAACCCAATGACTAATGCACCTGAATACAGCATTAATCTTAACCGGCTTGAAATCTCATCCTCACCAAAAGTGAAAAGCTTAGGTGTCATATTAGATAGTAAACTCTCTTTTGAAAGTCACGTTCATAACGTCTGCAGAACCGCCCTCCTTTCACCTCAGGAATATCTCAAAGCTGCGTCACATGCTCTCCCGACCGGATGCAGAAAAACTGATATACGCGTTTATCACGGTAAGATTACTATGGTAATGGTCTTCTGGGAGGTTCTCCTGCTAAACTAATAGAAAAACTTCAGTTAGTTCAGAATGCAGCTGCTAGATTACTCACCAGAACAAAAAAGTATAGCCATATTAGCCCAGTGTTAATGTCGCTACACTGGTTACCTGTTAAATATCGCATCCAGTTTAAAATTCTCTTATTCACTTACAAAGCACTAAAGGGTTTAGCTCCTCTATATCTCAGTGAGCTCATCACTTACTACGAGCCTACACGACTGCTGCGCTCTCAAAACTCTGGCCAGATTATAATACCGCCAATCTCTAAAATATACCAGGGAGAAGATCCTTTTCATATTTAGCACCCAAACTATGGAATGCTCTGCCTAGTCCAATTCGAGACTCAGAATCAGTGAGTCAATTTAAGTCTAGACTGAAGACGCGTCTCTTCAATGAAACATATATTGACCTGTTATAATAACTTACAGAACAAGTTAATTTAATCATATAGAAAGGCTGCCTAGTTAGTGCTCGGAACCAAATCACACCTGCACCTACTAAAACTGTCTAAATCTGTAATTATGGTTTTTCATGTTCTTCTAATTGCTTTGTTGTTTCTGTGTTTCACTCCTCTCCTGAGCGCTGAGTGCCGTACGATAGGAATTTCCTAGGAGCTTCGGGTTGATCTTCTCTATGATGCTTCCTGGACCTCTGTGGACCTGATGACGCTGTTTACATGGAGAAATGGAGCCGCCTCTTTCCCCACGGAGGAGGAAAACATCTTCCGGAACCATCATTAAAATGGCGCAAAACAACCAACTCACTGATTGTGTAGTGTTAGAATGCCAGAGGAGACTGGCACCAGTGAGCCGGGTTCTCCCCAGGGTTTTTTTTCCTCGTTAGAGAGGTTTTTTACCTGGCCACTGTCGCATATGTGCTTGCTCACTGGTCTTTGTCTTTTCATAATTGTAGCCATTTACTTACCACCAAGCAGACAATCAAATGAAGAAAGGCAACAATTTTCTTACATATTCACACGTGCGCTTTGAGACAGTTAAAACTGTGAAAAGTGCCTTACAAATGCTCAGAACTTGAACTCAGAACGTGTATTTTGCCTGTGTTATGTGTTAAAGTTAGGTTTAAGTACTCTATTTAGCTTTGGTACTGTGTTGTGCTCGTAGCTCGAGTGGAACGGTATACACACATAGATTTTCCTTTGCCATCAAAACATTTTAGACAATCGACAGACATTACGCTGCCAGGAAACACAGGACAAACGATGTTCGCCAAAGCACTACATTAAACGCTGAACTACACTGAAAAGCCGTAAAACGCAACGCTGATGTAAACGCCAAAAACAGTGTGTCTTATTTATTAGGCATACTACTCCGTTATTCAAGTAAAATGACATCAAAATGAATTACATGTTATTGGAGAGCGTGATTTTGAGAGCAAAGATTACAGCGCCTCCCGCTGGCGTATCGTCAACTTGTAGAATTCATTCAGCTTTTCCATATGCTTCTGCAGTTTGGACTTGTTTGCTTGCGGATTGTTACATCTTTCTGCTAATGATTGAGACACAATTTAGGCTTAGTTTTTTTTAGTAATTTTAGGTTTCTGGTAAGTCAGAACACCAAGAAAGTAAGCGGATGCTTATGTTCGCCTATTAATGAAGTTTATATTCACGAGGTGCTTATATTAGCGTAAGTACGGTTAGTTAATTCGTATTTATTACCTATAACTTAAAAAAACAACAACTATACTGTATATAACTGTGAAAAAATATTGTGATAAATACACTAAGTGTGATGTGTGTCTAGTAATTTCCACATGATGGCAGACTAAGCTTATATATTGCCAGTATGCCAGTACTGGAAGACGTGTTTTCAGGCGATTTTGGAGAAGAACATGTGAGCTTTGAATAATATTTTGTAAAACTATTTAGAATATTTCCGAGTTAACATTGACGTCTTTTATTTAAATGTGATGTGTCCACTTAGGTATGTGTAAGGAGCAAACGGCAAAAAATGCAACAATTTTAGGACACTACAGACAATCCACTGCAATCCACTGTGTGTGCAGGCTTATTATTTGATCTAAAAACTACTGTTCAAATAAAAAATGAGAATCATAATTGAAGAAATTGAGATTCAATTTAGGCATTTTTTTTGACAAAAACGCAATACAAATCTTTTGATGTTTTCCCAGGCGTTTCTTTCAGGCACACACATGCGCAGTGATTGTGCGGAGGGTGGAGTATGAAGGGGCGGGTGGGCTATATAATATTTCCCTCTGAGAAGTTTTGTTTGTCTCCTGAATTTTACAACAGCTTCACGCCGCGACGCTTTGTCCTCACCAGTGGGAATTGGGTCAGTTGATTGGGTCACTGATATTTTCAACCAAAAACGACAGAACATTTTGAACATTCGGACATCAGTCATGGAAGACCAACTAAAACATCCGTTCCTCTGCCACACCTGCATGAGAACAAACACTTTCACAACTAAGGTATAGAAGCGTTGGTGATTTCTGTTTGTGTATATGATGCTTGATTAATTATTTATTTATTTATGTGTGTGTGTGTGTGTGTGTGTGTGTGTGTGTGTGTGTGTGTGTGTGTGTGTGCGCGTGTGTGGCAAGCCAGCACTTTAAATAAGAAGAAATACTATGCATGTCAAACTGTTGATTGTTGTTTGAGGAATCACAAATAAAATGAGCAAAAACAAACAACAAACTTGTTTTACAATGTTTCGGTAATTACCTCATTCATATTCACAGAGCGATACAGTTCTAAATAAATACATTCTTTCAAAGAGTAACCATATATCCACCAGAAATGCTTATTTGTGACTCTTTCTGTACAGAACGATGCTTTTAACCCTTAAGTTTGTGTTTTCTGTTAGCAAGTAAAGCTCAAGTTGATTTTGGTCATTCATAAAACCATAGGTGATCAACTTGAAAAAGATGTTTTCTGTTGCACTACTATGTATTATATATATTAGTTATCACTCCTATTCGTATATGATGTGTGATTTAGCAGGGTTTTTACTACCCGGCAACTGTAAATAATTGATTGTGGATTTTTGCAGTCGCCTTTAATTGATCAAATTGCAAATGTCTCCTCAGGTGATTGACACGCAGCGGTGGATATGTGTGGCGCTCAGCACGCTGTTTCTGATCCTGTCCAGCGCTGAGGTGTCTTCAGCCGAGACCTTGTGTGGTGGAGAGCTGGTGGACACGCTGCAGTTTGTGTGCGGAGACAGAGGCTTCTACTTTAGTATGTACATTTCACATTTCTATCCTGTAATCTGCGAGCGTCATGGCCGAAGCGTTAAAAGTGGACTTTCTGTAAATCGTGCTGAGCGGACACATTCTCTCGCAATATGTATAATTGCGTATGAAAGTGCGGCTAAATTAACCACAATGGCCTAGTTGTTTACTTGCACATTCCAAAAGGGAAGTAATAGTACCCAAGTGGCATTCCATTCACCTCTCCAGAAATGTTCCCAGGCTACACTCAATTGGAAAAAAAAAAAAAAAAAAAAAAAAAAACTTTGTTTGTCCTCTTACATGGATGGGTGGTTTAAGGCTTCATTATTAGTTCAGTGTAGCTGATGAAAAATTTCGGACAAACGAAACAGGCAAACAAATATTTTGCTTATTATCATCATTATTATTATTATTATTATCATCATCAATGTTTCAGTATTATTTCCTTTGTGGCCTATGTTTGTAAAGTTCTCACGAGGAGCAGACGTCGTGCGGTGGTGGAGACGTTACTTCTGCTCTTTACTAAAGCGCCAATGAAAACTATTGGATTGGCTGACCAAATCTCTGGCTAAAACTAAAGAAAATAAAGCCTTTTTTTTAGCACAGCAGTGGAAATGGGAACACAACATTTCGTACTCGCCGTCAAAGAACAGTGGTTGCATAAGAGGAATATTCCCTCTGGATGTCAAGTGAGATGATGTCTGGGGTTCTCTACGTGTGTCATGTCCACACTAGGGGGGCAATACTGAATGCCACCGGCCCTCTGCTTTCAATAACCTGCTGGCGGATACAAACCTGCAATTCAGCCCTCATCTAATGCAAGAACAAACATCCTTGTGTGACAGAGATAAGAGTAAATGGACTTTGCTACTTGAGTATTTTTCGGCTACTTTGTACTTGTAATGAGTATGAAAAATAGAAACAACTTTTACTCTCTACTTGTCTACATTAGTGATTGAGTGTCTGTATCTTTACTCAAGTTCTTTAAAAACTAGACACTTTACGACTTTTCCTCAAGTCTTCTTGAAATTGGTGACTTGTAACTTGTAATGGAGTCATTTTTACAGTATGGTATTGCTAGTTATTAAGTATGGTTTTCACTTCACATTTTTGTTTGTTCTTTCATTTTTTGCTTGCAATCTTTACATTTTTGTTTATGACCTCAGATTATTTCGAGCGTTTTTGCGTTTAGTCTTCTGGCACTAGCTTCATGTGGGAGCGGCTTGCTCTGATTGACTGGTGACAATGTGATTGGCAGCTCCTCTCCAAGACTACAAAGTTGAAGATGAGTTGTGCAAGATGATATGTGTTGTAAATCTTGAGTTCACTCAAAATGCAAAAATAACATTAACATCCTGTATGTGCTCATATAATGACCGCAGATTAAGTTTTCATTCTGGACGCCAAGGTCCAGAACTTTAAAGGGGCAGATACTTCCACAATAAAGATGATCTGATTTTGAATGTGTTTAAGCGCTGGATAAACCTCTCCAATCACATTCTCCGCACAAAAAAAATCTGAAACAAAAAACATTTTTCGAAATGTGAAGATTGCAAGCAAAAAAAAGAATGTGAAGCATTTTCATTTGTTTCATTGAAATGTACGTTTGATCATTTTGGCACTAATCTGATTCCATGCCCGTTTGGGTCTTCTGTATGACCACACCCTACGCGAGAAACATGTGTGGCTAAGCATGAGATGTTAATACTGTCAAAAGCCTACGAGAAGCTGTGAATAACACACTGTTTGTCTGACTGTTCCTCCAACGGGCAAAATGCGGGAACAGTTGCAGAAAGTTGGTCTTGTCTCTCAAAGGTCAGAGGTTCATCATCATTGAAGCGTCATTGAGCAAGACACTGAACTCATTCTGCTCTTCAGACTGCCCACTGCTCTGGGTGTGTGTTGGTTTGCTGGGTGTATATACATTTTACTGGAGGTATAGTTCCGACAAGTCTCTTTTCTTTCATGCAATTCACGAAGAGGGAAGTTTAAAGTTGATAGTCTCTATAGCACACATTTGAACTCTCATCCGAGCAGAAGTGCTGATCAATGAAGACATCAAGTTGGACTGAATAAGAGGTACTTTAAAGTGGAAATCTTGTGTCCTCTTTTCCTGCTGTAAATAATGGTTCTGGAGGCAGATATGCTTTTATTGACTCAAGAACAGAAATAAATAAACATGAGCCACAACGAGACACTTAGCAGTGGCTGACAATAGTGTTAGAAGTGGACAAACTAGAGACAATAATTCATATTGGAACAGACAATGAATGACCAACCAAATAGCAGAATAGATCAACACTAGAAAGTCCATACGCAGGTAAGAGCATCGTGGCAGAAAGACAACAGCCGAAAACAAAGAACACAGGCAAGGAGTCAAAACCAGGGAACAAGCACAATCAAAACGCTCGGTCTGCTGCACAGGGAAAAACTGTACTTGGCAACGTGAAGCGTCCTGATAAAGACACATAAATGCATTACAGTTGATGGTTTGAAAGTAAGTTTGTTTATTGTTTAATTTAAAATCAATACCATATGGCAACGTAATAATATTAGACCAACAAAAGTGAAACGCCGCACCACAGTCTTAGTTCAAAATTGGACGCATACCTCCAATTTCCTTGTTTTGTTGTACAAAAATGTACAACCCTTCAAAAATGTTCATACTATGTCGAGCAAAAAAAGAAAGAGTTGGACTAATATGCACAATATGGATTCGCATACGTAACCCAACGTGATGTGAGTCTGCATCCACAGGACTAAGAGAACACTTCTTTAAGCTGCAACGAGATGGAAAACACAAGAACACAAGTTCATTTTCAAGTTCAAGTTCATTTGTATAGCGCTTTTCTTAGTCCGAGACCAACGCAAAGACGCTAAAACGGTTTACACTCCGGAACTTGTGGATGTCTTCTTCAAGACAACAATCGTTAGTGGGATATGGTTTGTTGCGATAGAGCTCCAGCAATGTTGGGAAGAAAGTCTGGCTTTGGTAAAAAGCAGATGCCGCACACTTTATCGTTACGCATTGTTATCCGTACATGCATGCGCTGGCAACAAGAACCTTGCCTACAAAAACTGTTTGAAGTTTTAAGAATTGTAGTGGAATGCGTGAACTGAACTGCTCAGAGGCATCGCTTTTTCAGGTAGATGTGGGATCTGAATTTGAGGTGTTTCTGTACCAGTCTTACGTTCGGTGGTTATCACGGTGCTGAATTGTGCTTTTGCCATAAGGGTTTGGTGAATGTGCATGTGAAGCTGGTGGGTTCAGTACGTCCAGTGAGATCAACAACAGCTGTTCTAGTTAATCATCAAGGCAGTTTTGGGAATGAAGCAGTGCGTTCAGTTTTAGCACCTTGGCCTTTTGGACTTGCAGAATGGTGATGGTATCTAACCCTCTTAACCCTAACCCTGACCCTAACCCTCTTAACCCTAACCCTCTTAACCCTAACCCTGACCCTAACCCTCTTAACCCTAACCCTGACCCTTACCCTCTTAACCCTAACCCTAACCCTCTTAACCCTAACCCTGACCCTAACCCTCTTAACCCTAACCCTAACCCTCTTAACCCTAACCCTAACCCTCTTAAC
>CM051497.1:133566-181322 GCA_028031935.1 Paedocypris micromegethes
AAAAAAAAAAAAAAAAAAGAAGGAAGGAAGGAAGGAAGTCTTTAAAGAAGGAAAATGTCCATTGTTTATCTGTGTTCAAAACTTGGGAAAAGAGTCAGTTAAAAAAATTAAAATGTCCATTGTTCATTGGTGTTCAGACTATGGGCTTTGACCAGAAGAGCAAGCTAGATTTTTATTTTGTAATGTTGTTTGTGTAAAAATGTGTACAGTAATCCTCACAGTCAGCAGAGATTGTCTACTTTTAAACTTAAGCATAATTTGAAACTTTAATGTACCTCAAGGTTCTGTAGGGTTCCTGCGTTGGATGCTCTTGCAGCGTCTGTATTCACCTCATGTTCATATTCTACATTAGCGTGTGAAAAGTACACAGTTAAATCTGGCCCTATAAATTGAATAGATCAGTTATACTACATCATCGGGCACTGTAAAGATTTTCCTACAACGATAAACTAAAATAAAAAAATATATATATTTTTGGGTCACTCACTATATTTTTCTTTGAACAAAATATCAAGTCTGATTTTCATCACGGTCTTTTATAATAAAAAAAAGTATATAATATACAATATAAATTATTGCAGTGTGTGTATAATTAATGATTATAAACATCAACATGTCACTTTCTGAATACAGAAAAACGTTTTGATGAACTTCCAATTTGTATTTGTACTGTATATTACACAATGTGTCCAAACCTCCTGGACTTATTTTGTCCAAAGTTAAGAACAATGCTGTAAAAAGTCGTCACATTCATTACTCAAGTGAAAGGATAAAGAATACGGTATAGTTAAAAAAAGACTTCTGTGGAAGTAAAAGTATCAACCCGACCTTTTTACCCAAGTAAAAGTACTGTCTTGATAACTACTTGAAGTAGAAAAAGTAATTCAAGAGAAAAATATCGGATTTGAAAATAGGAGTTGTTATTTTAAAATGTGTGAAATATGATGACTACTGGTGAAAATGTCTGACTTCAAAAGCTTGTCATCACTGAGATTTTTTGGAGCAATGTACAGTAACAAAATAACATCATTTAAGTCACAGATGCACCAATCATTGTTCAGTGGCAAAAGCTGCCATCTCATTGGCTAATGCGCAAGTGCGCTGGACCACGTACAAACCAATAGGGAGTTGGTATTTAAAGTATTTTTACTGTGTTCTTAACCAGGGGTCTCGAGTAACAATGTTTTTGCAAGACAATGTAACATCCATTTGGCACTTATTAAAGACCATTAATCGTCTACGTTTTGAACACGATTGAAACATAAAGAGCGACGTGAGGAGAAGAGCTGTCAACAGTGGTACAGAGATCTGTGATGGGATGAGCTGTTGTTGCTGGTGAGAGAAGTGCTGAGTGGACCCTCCCGTGCCCCTGGAGCCGAGTGCACTTCCTATTGTCAAACAGATTTTTTTTTTCACCATTCTGGCTGAAGTTTCTAGTGGGACTGGAAAAAGCACATTAGCATCATATATGTGGCTTAACAGGAACCAGTGGGCATAGCCTAACAAATGTGTGGAGTCAACTGGTAAGAACAAAAAATGGATTTCATATTCTCATATTTTACTCTCAAGCGTTTGATGTGCAGTACTGTATATATATATATATATATATATATATATATATATATATATATATATATATATATTATATATATATATATATATATATATATATACACACACGTGTGTATTATATATATATTTATACCCACGTATATACATATATACACGTGTGTGTATATATATATATATATATATATATATATATATAGTCCAGGACTTTATGGTTTCTAGTCCAGCTGTTGTGGTTTACAGTAAGTTAATAGCTATTGTATTGTATTTTATTTTTTTTAATCTGGAATTCATTTACATTTCCTATTTAACAACTTTGAAAGCATCAAAAATGAAAGTGAAAATTGTGAGCACATATGAGTACACATTTGTCTCTATTGTTGAGAAAGGACATTTTGCTGTTGTGTTTTGTATTGTACTTAATATAAAGTATTTACGCAAATATAAGCACCCCTTTTTCAAAATTTCAACACTCAAAAACTTGGGTGGTGCTTATAATTGTTGATTTCAAATATGCGTGTAAATATACTCGCCCATTATGCCACATTTCAAGTCAGAAACAATGATAAACGGAATAAACGGAAATACGTCGTCTTTACGCAGCGGCGTGTGTGTCTGTATAAGCTTTTAATGGCTCACTTACAGAAATAAAGAAATATTAGTCACGCCGCAACACTTAATGGGGACAAAATAACACTGGAAGAGGATTAAACTAAATACAATCATTAATATTCCAACAAACAGAAACTAACCACGACCAGTTAGCTTATCTTAGCACTAACAAATGGGTCCAATCCTTCGCTTTGATTCTCTTCACAAGCATCGGATAAACAGAGATTGACTCGATGGGACTCCCACTGTTGCTTTGAGTCAAACGCAAAATATACATACGTATATCAAAATGATACAGAACTGTACAAATTTTGAATTTTTACTCAAAGAATTTTTATTTTATGCCTGACAAATCAGGGGGTGCTTATATTCGCGGGCTGCTTATATTTGCGTAAACACGGTATGTAACAATATACATAATGATATTTGTTAGCATAGCGTACATGCTAAAACAAGCAGCGGCTTATGTGGAAGCTTACTGTGGTAGAAGTAAGTAGAACGCTTGTGATTGCAGGTTTCCAAAGGGGACGCTATTGAGAAGCTGGCTCACCAAGTCCCGACCCAGACTGCTTTTGCTCATAGCCGGTTTGAAACGGCCGCAGGTAACTCTCATGCGAAGGAAAAGGATGAAACGCACAAAAGTAGCAAAGGCCACATAATTGGTAAATACCTTTCAATCACATCCACTTTTATGTTTTGTTTTGTTCGTTTTTTTTTTTATAATCACATAAACTTCTGAAAAAATCTTTACTAATGTGACCGCTGGATGACAAAACAAACTTTCACAAATTTTCTCAAAATCATGACTTTACTTTTGCTTCTATTTTTCCATTTTATTCAATTCAATTTGTTTTTTTTTTTACATATAGCTTTTCAGAGTCCTATTCTTTCTAAAGCTGCTGTAGTCTGTTAAAATTGTATTGTCTAATATGAAGGATTAATAGTTAAGGATTTATCCTAACTGGATCAGGAGAGAGCTGGATCCTAAACTCTAAAAAAAAAACAATCATGTGACTTGGAATTTTGACGTGTCCTAGGAAAAAAAGTTGTTCTGTGTATCTCTCAAAATATTGAGAACATTTTGGTAAAAACAAATTAAAATGTAAATTTCACCTCTTTCTTTTCATTTGCTTACCAGTGCAATTTTTGGGTCAATTTAAGAAACCATTTCGGCTAAATTATTTTACATTTATTTTAAGATAATTGGTTCAATTAGTTTGTGGTTTTAATTGAGTCACGATCATTTGAATCTCAACATGTGAAGTGATCAAGTGCCATTTTGATGAACAGCAGATGAAGAGTGAACACTAAGAGGAAAGTGCTTAATTAAGAGGAAAGAATCAGCAGCTCCAAATCAGTAGATGAACTTGTTCCTTTGGAGAGCCAATGAGAAGCTTGAATGTGTTGTTTGGAGTTCCTTAACTGTTTTTAAACTTTAAAATAAAGTACGAACATTTTTACATTAACCGCTATGTCATAACAAGGATAAATTGAAGCGATTTATCTTAAAAGATCTTTAAAGATAACAATATTTATATAATTCATGTAAATAACCGTCTCACCATCAATGTGACTACTGCTCTTCAGGATGAGGTTGAGTCTGGATTTCACTCTGAAAAAATGGAATCTCTTTGTGAGGAAATATATGAAAATGTTGTCCATCCGCCAATCAAGTGTCTAGCATTCAAACCACCAATAATCAAAAAGTTAAAAAGGGTTTAATTTTCTTAAATTAAAAATCAAAAATGTTAAATTAATAATGTCAGAATAATGTCTGAATTTTTATCATTACTTTCTGAATCTGAATCATTACTTTAACAAGTATGTTCTACTTAAAACGTAAGCTCTGAGAAACTTTTTAAATACAATTTGTGTGATATGTTACCAAACTTTTCTTACGTAAATAGTACTTCACATGTTTTATAGTGTAGGCAATGAAATTGTAAAATCTTGTATATCACAATAAACTAAATAATATTACCCTCCACATTATATACCTGAAGTGGTTAGACCAAAAGGTCTAAAAAAGTTCAAATCTCAAATCGGCAGGTACCAACAACTGATTCTGACACTGAACCCAAACTTACCACTCTTGCGCTAGTGTGAAGTTGTGCTAGTGTGTGTATATATTAGCGGTGAGCCGTTAATGGCAATAAGACACACAATATTTATCACACAATAAAAATAATTACCACAGTTAATCTTTTCTCGATGTTGAATTGGTGGAGCTGGTCATTACCACGCAAGGTCTGTTTGATTGTCCGGCAAATGTACGGAAGCCCAAAAATATCAAGGTAAAAATTCTGTGACCTTTTTTCAGAATTGTGAGTTAATAAGTCAAAATTCCGAGTTAAAAAGTCAAAATTGCAAGTTATGAAATCAAAATGACATTCATGTCGTTGAAACTCATGAACTCGCAAAAAAGTCACAATATTTTGAATTTTTTCAGTTGCAGTAGCAGGTTTCATTGGTATTTTTTAACTGTTAAAGTAATTTTGTCCTCTTCCCTAAATATAGATAGAGAACATGTTCAAAATGAACACTTCCTTTAAATCTCAAAGCATTGATTGATTCAACAAATTGAATGCACATCACTAATGGCAAAATTAGTACATTATCAGATTACAGTGTAAAGCAGGTATAACACTACAGTATTTATAACCGTACAGATTTGTAGTATAGCAAACAAACGCATGCCTTTCATGTCCACTCACCCAAAGCGTTTTAAATGATGCTGTGATTGATTACTACCTAAAGTAAAGTAGGTCAAAGAAACGTCTGTGAGGAAGTAAGTTTAAATCATGCACATGCGAGTTTGTACAACGTGCATAAACACAAACACAATCTTTTATTAATGTTGTTTTGTTCTCAGAGAGATTTAACCTGTGTTCGTTTCCATTGCAGAACCTGTAATCATCTTCACCGTTTCCTCTGAGTCTAAGCAACAGGAAGAAAGCCTCAATGGAGACATCAAGGAGCAGAAGAACTCTGTCACGACAAAAACACTTTCTCTTGACCTGCTTCATGCTTCATGAGTAAAAACCTGTCAATCTGAGACGGAGCAGCCGCTCAAATGAAGGGACTGGAATCTTCAAATCAAACCCTGTCATAGATGAACACAAATTTAATAGAGTCATCTCCAAGAATGGCTCCTCACACTAATGTGTAACTTCAACTGTACATTGTTTATAATAATGATAATAACAACAATCATAATGAACCATTATTATTTATAATTTGCCATCTGTTACAGAGCACACATGTCGGACACCTGTTTCAATAGAACCCATTAAATGTTCCAAATTATTTTACAGGATGCACATTGAAAGCCTAATGTTTTAGATTTTCGATAGTGTGTGTGTGTGTGTGTGTGTGTGTGTGTGTGTGTGTGTGATTTAATCTCCTGTATGTAAAGACACACTACTCACTGAAAAGAGCTTCTTTTAATAATAATACTAATAATAATCGTTGAACGTTTATTAATCCCTCAATGGGGAAATTCTTTGGGGAACGTCTCAGCATTTAACCAATTTGAAAAACTCGGCACCCAGATGGAATTTTGGGGTCCATGTCCAGAGAGACACAGCTGTAGAGGGATTTGAACCGACCACCTCTTGGACACAAAGTCCAATTCCCAACCACTGAACCACATCTGCCCCAATAGACATCAATCTCGAGTGTTTAACACGATAGGTTGCATTAGGTGATGGCTTGGGTCATCTGTTTGGGTATGTCAAACGCGAGAAGAGAAGACAATGCTGTAGGTGACATTCTTTTCTTTGCAGGGTAAAATGTTAATCTGCTGTTTCCTGAAGTGATACATCAGCTTCATACTGTTGTATGAACCAAACTACCAGTGGAATTACACCTACGTCAGCAGTGCTGAAAGATCTGCATACTTACACATCTCAATACTCCTGTGTTTCAATGCCTTGGACTCAAAGGCCAGACATATCGGTACAAAGTCCTCTCTTTCTGTCTGTCACGCTCACCTCTTGTCTTTACTGGGACGTACAGGTCACGTTCTCTCAATTAGAGAAAGCATTTGGGATGGAGGATTTTGCAAGTTCTGTTGAAACCCATACTGTACTTAGAAACATTACCAAAGTGCCCACTCCTCCTCCATAAATTCATACTTCTTGGATATTTGAGCTTTGTGAAGACAGTCACCTCAGCTGGCCTTTAAAGTGAGCAGAGGTCAGTCAGGTTCATTAGATGTTCCTGTGGAGTCTTTACTCAGGAGGGTAACGCAACTAACCAAAATAATCACTAGGACGAGTGTCAATGCTACCAGAATGAAGGTGACGTCACTCGAAGGAGTTGCCCTCTGCCCGCGACTTCTTGGGTTCACTTTCTCTATGATGTCATTCTCCTGGTCCCTTCTGAAGATTCTGAAGAAGTGCCTTTTAGTCGTCGTAGGTTGGATGGAGCCGCCTCACTGTCCAGACGCGACACTGTCCAGAACCATTTTCACCAATGACTTCAAAATGTTAGCATGCCAGAGTAGACTGGCACCTGTGGGTCGGGTTCACTCTTGGTTTATTTCCTCTCACCTCGCCAGAGGTTTTGTTTTTCTAGCCACTGTCGCGATCTAGATTGCTCACTGTACATAGTCATAGATGAACACATTGGTAACTGACTTTTCTTAATTCTGCATAGCGCTTTGAGTTGGTCTTGGACTGCAAAAAGCGCTATATAATTAAACTTGAACTTCAGCCTGTATGTTGTAATAGAAATCAAGACTCATCAGAGAAGGCAACAATTTTCCGAACTTCAAATGCCTGATAATGTTGAGGCTGTGTGAAATGTATTCTCAGTTTCCAATTCTAATGAGACCGGAGTGGCACCCGGTGTGGTCTTCTGCTGCTGTAGCCCAAGCCTCTAGCTTGACTGGCCATTCTCCTCTGACATCAACAAGGTTTCAAAATTTCTAAAATTGTTCTAATAAACTGTACTTATTTCAAGTCTTTAAAATCTTTGAATCTTTAAAAAAATCTAAATCTAAAAAACTTGATCTCAAGTTCTACCTCAGAGTTCTGGGTGGACTAGAAATTGTTTTTTTTTTTTGTTTTTTTTACTGGAGAGACCACATGTTAGCTAGCCCCTGGTTATGGCTGCCAGCAAGGGAAGTGACAAATGACATGTTGGATATTCAGTCTCCACCTAAAAAGGCACACGACACATCACTCAGCATCACAGGAAAGAACATTATTAGAGGCTTGAGCCAGACTGCCAACCCAAAAATAACGTGTTGTTAGAAAAGGGTGTCTGCGCATACACTGGCATCTCTGAAGATACCATGAACCACACCTCAGTATGCGCAATGTGGCCCAATGTCAAATGTGGCAAATAAAGGGTTTAACAAGCTTTACAAAGTGATTCATTGAATATTTACTGATGCTTAACTAATGGTTCATAGCATGTAGTTATTATAAAGTGCTACCACTGAAGAAAAAAGTGCTTAATTACTTTTGATTGCAACAGATCTCAAAGTGCAATACAGTACTTTGAGACAAGGTACAAGACAAGGTACATGATGAATTAAAAAGAGAATAGTCACAGTAAACGCCAAAGTCGTAAGTCCTGACAAGGAGAGAGGCTACTGTCTGGAGATTCAAAGCAAAGAGACTGGCCGGTCCCATAGTGCAAATCAGGAGCCAAACAGTGTAACAGTGCCCCGCTCCACAATACCACCCCAGGCTCCTGCCGGCGGACAAGTCAGGGTTTGATTTGGTACCGATTCTGCTGGCATGGTCAGAAAACAGGAACGACGACTGGGGGATCCGGAAAAGAAGACCAGGTATGCAGGATAAATGCTAAAGAAAGTCTTCTGGAGCCACGATGAAGGTGTTTATTATTATGAGCAAAGTTTGCGAATTCTGATACGAAAGACGATTTCCCCAAGCGGATGAATAAAGAATTCCTGATTTGCAGTAAGAGTTGGGTGAGAACTGGGCAAATACCATAACTTCATAGGTGCCTGTTCGAATCTGTTCTTAGACTTCAGTTTGACATTTACCACAATAATTCCGCAGCAGACACTTCACCCTGCAAATGGACCATGGACTTCCTGATTGAGAGCTCCACCGGTCCGGATCGGGAACAGCACCACCTCACTTAACACTGGAGCTCCACAGGGCTGTGTGCTCAGTCCACTGCTGCTCACTCTACTCGCTCAGCCGGTCCGGATGGGGAACAGCACCTGCAGCAGCACCACCTCACTTAACACTGGAGCTCCACAGGGCTGTGTGCTCAGTCCACTCCTGCTCACTCTACTCGCTCAGCCGGTCCGGATGGGGAACAGCACCACCTCACTTAACACTGGAGCTCCACAGGGCTGTGTGCTCAGTCCACTGCTGCTCACTCTACTCACTCCGTGTCTGCGCTGTGTTGCACAGTTCAAATCATATAATCAAGATTCCTGATGACACAACTGTGAAAAAAAACACACTTTTACCCTTGAAGCATTTATTAATAATTATTTACACTTGAATAATGCAGAAAATCAATTGTTGGAAGATTGAAATTCTGACTTTTCTGACTTTAAACACGTTAACATTAATTACATTTTCTTCCAAAAAAGGTCCATAAACGTAATGTCTAATATTTAGCTATACAATAACCTCAATGAAGGCAATACATTAAAAACAAACAATATTTTCAGCTACAAACAGTATAAATGAACAATAAGCAGTAGGATGTTGATCAATCGAGAAATTATTCCAGAAATGTCCAGAGACAAATTACGATCGTCCAAAAAGATGCCCGTTTTTCTGGATGCAATCGAGTAGACGTGGCAGGAAATAGGCGGTTGTTCCATCGTCTGGCATCATGTCCAAGAACTTTAAGGGGGTTAGCTTCTTAGACATGACAATCAACGTTTCTAAAAAACAAAAGAAAAACGGACAAATGTATTCCAGTTTTGCCAATGATTTAGTTCATAAACATTTGACAAAAAAAAAAACGTAATACTACATTTCACTGAACCAAAAAATGGAGAAAAAAAAAAAAAAAACGTGATGGAATTGACTGAAGGCATCTGGGTGCACTGAATCTCTAGAAAGCCTTCTTATGAAAGGAAGGGCGGCAAATGGCTTCAGTTATATTTGACCTCAGAAGCTGATTTGGCCAAACCGATTCCTCTTCCCTTCTTGGGACGTCAGCATGATGTTGAAAGCACTTTGCAACACACGCTAAGGTCTCCCTGAAGAGGTCGTCTCCTTAACCCTAGTGGTGAGACCAGCAATTTCCACCAAAAACCAACCCTTTTGTGATCATGTTTGATGTTCAAGTAACCATAATTCTGCCTGCTATGGACTTCCAGTGCTTGCTTACGCCACAGCTTCAAGCGCTCTGATAAGCAAAAGGGGAGTGCTGTATTCCAAGCAGACTCACAGTCAAACTTCACACTACTGGGATGGGGAGTGCAAGTGACTCTATTGGCCGGGCAGCCAGAAGAAAGGTCAGTGCACACAAATGTCTTCTTGTTGGACTTTAGAAAAGCACAAAAAGTGTATTGGATCACAGGTGCGATACCCCACAGTATGAATCATAGTGTATCATAACCACATATGGTCAATTCACCACCTTCGAGTGCTGAGAGGAGGACTGGATTGTCCATTCTTGTCTTCATCCTGCTGCAAAGCTCAGGGAACATCTTCTCCCACCACAGGTACTAAAGATAAGAGGGTAAGGCGCACAAATATTAACATTATCCTCCTGAGTCCTAATGTCCTCGTCTGTGTACGGAGCATCACGGAATGTTCACGCCCGCTGTGTTAACCCCTGACGTGCTAAAACCCATCGACCATGTTGTGGTGGTCTTAGAGCGCCCTCTAGTGGTGTCTGATCCTCGAAGCGCATCTTTGTAGTTTTAGCGAAAATGGCGGCAAATAGGTCTGACGTTCTGTGGGCTGCAGTGCAACACGCAAGTCTTTGCAAAAGAAGGTTTTTTTATTTATGGAAAATTATGAGCTCAATGTTTAGGTAAGACGTGTCCCTTTTGTTAGGACACAAAAGATTGATGAAAATAAGTAACTATTTGGTAATGACATGTGTAATATCTCCAACGCTAAATCATTTAAAAAAGACGTTTCATTTTAACGCTTTTACGCCTAACAGCAACAAACGTAATTTCAGAGCTTGTGTCTCCAGAGGTTAAAGGTGACTGCTAATCTAACAAAGCAAGATTGATACACTGGCCATGAACCTGGAGAACACGGATTTATAATCATGCATAATACGCACATATGCAACAAACTCAAACACAACAAAAAAATCTTTAGTTACCAATTTGTCATTCTGTAGTTCATGGTTGGCGTAGGGGATGAGGGCTTGAGGACAGCGATCAAGAAGTTTGCTTATGGATCTCTGATGTTGACCCTGTCTAGTGGCACAGAGAATGTGCAGACTGAGTCCGACCTCATCACGCTCAGATATCCGCTGCATTAAAGGCAAGATGGATGACACCTGCAGTGTCGGACCGCAAAGAAGAGCCTGCAACGACGCATAATAATGATGAAACTAAATCTGTTCATGTAAAACTCATTTTCTGTTAAAGTCTGTAAACTGAAAATGTAAAAAATTATAAAACTGAAGTACTTGAAGTTTCTGAAGGTAATCCTGGTGGTCAGAGTGGAATTGCACTGGTGTTATGACGCGCAACCATGGATACAACAAACCGTAGTGCGAGCAGGAGTTTATCTGGACAAAAAGAACACTCATTAGTTATTATAGTTTCAATTATAGTTTCACGTTTGAACCAGTCTTTGTGTTCATTGATTCACCACTTTGTAACTTCTTGTCTAGACATCAGTGACTTTTCTTACATTTCACCTACTGTAACTCTCAGATTGTCTCAGCAATATAATGGAGATCTTGAGCCCAAATTCCAAGTGAAATACTCACCCCCTCATCCACATCCTAAATGCTATTGGCTCATTTTGAACCCTATTTACCAATTTGACACGCTATTTACTTTAACCCTATTCAACAAAATGATCTGACAAAAATGCTTCTATTCCATGCTTAGACAAAGAATGTTTTTTTTAAAGTTGTGAACTTGGAGAAGGGATTAGACTGTATTCCTTGTAGAACCCTGAAGGTTGTGCATCCACTAGTAATAATAATAATAATAATAATAATAATGATTTTTATTTGAACGGCGCTTTACAAGTCTTCTTTACAAGTCTTCTCAAAGCGCCTCTGACACTGAGGAACACCATCCGCACCATCCTTTGCCCGGAGAAACACCCTCCCTGATGGACATCACTTACCAGCATCACCAGCGACTCTATTCCAAACTGCTCTTGCCTCAAATTGATTTTGTAAGTAGAGGTATCACTCTATATTACAACAATAAATGTGTTCTTGAAGATGAAATCAAACTTTGAAGTGAAAGCAAGAACAGTGCTTGAAATCCTTTCTGGAGATAGGCTTCCTTTTAACGGAGGAGTGGAACAGGATGCGGTGACTTACTAAGTCTTGAGCTGATTTGGCAGCTTTGCCCGGGCGCTGATTCCGCTCTGTAATGCGATCGATGTAGACGGACGTCAGACAGAACAGCAGCTCTTGCACGACGGAGCCATTAGCAGTGGTGGTTAGAAGAGCTTCCCAGAAATCCACCAGTGACTGAGGACTGCTCTGGTGCTCACCGCTCATACACAACTCCTGACAGATCAGAGCACACACACACACACACACGTGAGAATGACACCAGCCTCCAGGAAGATGAAGCGTGCACCATGAAGAAGAGATTAGCCTCCTCCAGTGCGATCTTGTGCTTGTGATGCAGAGCCATGACAGCGGCCAGCAACAGCTTCTCCTGTGTGTCTCTCAGGTGGCGCGCCAGCATCGTGCCTCGGACCGTCTCTCCTCGGCTGTACAGCAGCAGCTTCGGCTCCTCGATGAAACCACAGACCTGCAGCGTCTCAACACAGCAGCAGATAACACAGTGTTAGTGGTGTGTCCGTGTAAAGAGGCGGCCTTCAGATAGAGGGTGGCGCTGTGGGCTGCTTGCTCTTAGAATAGAATATAGAATAGAATAGAACAGAACAGAACAGAACAGAATAGCCTTTTTTTCGTCACGGTGCAGATATACGATGTGAGTCATATAAGTGTACAATGAAATTACAGCAACTTCCCATTCAGTGCAACACGCATTAGTAAAATCTGTTTCAAAATTTACAATGGTACAATATATTACAGAACACAGAACTTTACAGCAGTGGAGAGAATTTATGGATATATGTGGATTATAATATATAGATTATGTACATTTTATACATTTTGGTTGAGCAGGGGGTTATTTTACGTGCAATGCTCTCTTACCTTGCTCTCGGTCGAGTGAGAGTGAAAACCTACTAAAAATTAAAGACGCTTTGTTCGGCGAAAAGGTAAAATCTAATCTGTGACATGACTTTGTAAATTCAGACAAACATTTTTCATGCATGATAAAACATTGGTAATAAACGACAAGTTACACAGTCCTTTGGCAGGTGTCTGTATATAATGACACACGGGAGAGCATATAATGACACAGCGGACGGTCTCGCGCGGCTTCGATGGGAGAGGAAAAAAAAAAAAAACACATCAGCATTCTGGGAGAAGACAAGCTTATTTTATATTTTGGAAGCAAGATCTCTGAAACTAACTAGTGTCTTTGTTGTTTGTTGTTTATTTGACGTGTAAAGAAGATTATCGCATAGTGGAACTGTTTTGCAACTCGGGACGACAATTTTGCGGCGACGCATTTCGTTTTATTGTGATTTTTGGGGGTATATTGGGATTATCTAGCACATTCGTAACTCTGTATACCACTGTGTTTCTTTTCAAACTATAAAACAGGAAACACCGAGAGGACCAAACCGATTGGACAGTAGCATTGACGAGACTGAACACAGACGCCCCCGGACTGGTGGCGGCTCTAGATGCTTCAGTGTGTTTGCCAAAGTAGGTTTATCTTCTCCAAACGGCATAACACCACGCAGAAGGCAAACCTGCGGGTCATTTACACCTCCGGGGTCAGGTCACCCAAGACCCAACCATGCCACTGTCATTCTCCCTTTTTCCTGCCTGGACTGAGTAAACAATCAGCAGAAGAATTTCCAGTGAGATGACAAAAGCCAGGCTGTGTGAGGCACGGATGTACACAGAAGTGAAGTGAAGCGCGTAAGACATGAATGCGGTGCGTGAGAGAGGTCAGATGCTTCCGAGAGGGACCGCTGGTGAAACATTGACACCACGCTGAACCATCTTTTCTGGTGCGTAAAGTTATTGGTAACTTCAGAAGTATTGCTAATGTGCCTTTGATTGGCTCGTTTGCTGCTGCGCCGCGTGCAAAACGGAGCACGTTGCTTTGGTGAATTAATGCAATTCAGAATATTGTGCATTTCAAATTCATTCGTCGACTTTGTGTGCAACAAACCTTCTGTTAAGTGGTGGACATTAGAACTTTTTTAAAATACCGTATTTACGGGAATATAAGCACTCCGCCCCCCAAACTCTAGCGGCTCAAAAACTTGCCGGGTGCTTATAATCGCCAGTTTCACATATGCAGGTAAATACTTATTTCTTTAAATAATGGTTCCAGAGGCAGACCTGTTTGAGATACATTCAGAATATAAAAGTGCTACCCAAATAATGCCCATTAGCAAGTCACTGAGAAGGCGCTTCCCACACAAGGGGTCGCATTCAACCAGGTTTCCAAAATACCCCAATAAATGTGTTCTACTATGATTATTGGTGATGAAGATAAAATACTGTACAATCTTTATCTGACCACCATGGCACTCATATTATCAACCATTCCGTCGTGTAGGTGTTCTATTACAGCCGGCCTTCAAATAGAGGGCGGCGCTGTATTTACTTCCAACTAGCTAGTCATAATTTTGAGATATATTTTATATATCTCAGTATTTTTAATATAAATTTCAATTAATAAGATACATTTTATTGACGAAAAGAGAAAGCAGATCACACATCTATGTATTTGGCAGAAGAAAAGAATACAGGACAATATATAAAGGGTATATATGTACTGTATATGTTCAAATAGGTGTTTTTTTTTTTTTTTTAAGGTGCAAAACATGGATTATATACAAAAAAGCCTACAGTTTTAATAACATTGACAAACTGAGAAAAGGTTCCATAATTCACACAAATCAAATTATTGTTTTATATTTTTGCATATAAATTACCGTATTTACTCGCTTTTATCAGCCTATCAGCCACTTCAGCTATGAGATGGTGGTGGTACTCTGTTTAGACCCAGAGAAAAGTGAAAGAATAGAAATGAGTAGAAACCCAATTTGGGGTTTCATATGAAGTTGGGTTTTCAAGTCAGATCTGGTTATTTGGGGCCCATTAGGGATACTAAAGCGGCACAGGGAAAAAATAATTTCACCTGTTCAGACACTTTTCTTATTAAAAATAAGAAAACTATTCAGACATTCTTGGTGGTAAAGGAAACCTAAAAATCCAGTAACCCTGTTTGTTTACGTAGGTATTAATCTATTTAAATTATTGTTAATTTATGTTTAAGGTTTCATTTGTCATTTTCTGAAAGATGTATTTAGCTCACGTCATAAATGTTAATTGCGTCTATGCTGTTTATTTTTGTGAGAAAGGGTGAAATATCTGTGCACTGTTCTGAGTTAAATATTTTCTTTTTCGGTAGACCGCGCGTAGAAATCGAGCCCCACACTTTGACCTCGAAATTTTAAAGAAAAATCTTCCTTAAAAGTTAGGGTTAGGGTAAAGACGTTATTTGATTTTGAATCACGGTAAGTGTCGTAATAATGGTAAATGGAGCTGATTTTTTCTAAAAACCAAAGAAGAAAAAGTAATCAGTTTTTTTTTTGTGATTTATCGTATTTACACAAATTTAAGCAGCACACAAAAAACCTAAACTAAACTACTGTTTCTGACTAAATATCTCGCTAAAATACTCATTTTCCTTATTTTAACAAACCTAACTTGTGACCCGCATCACATGTCGAACTCCCAGAAACCTCAGCGCTTTCTCAGTATTGTTTTGCCCTGTGCAGCAGACCGAGCGTTTGGATCGTCTTTGTTCCCTGGTTTTGACTCCTCGCCCGTGTTCTTCGTTTTCGACTGATTTGATTCCGCTCCAACGCTGCGTATGGACTTTGTTTCTCGCCGTTAGCGATGATCTACGCTGCTATTGGTTTGTCAGCTCTGTCCAGTATTAATCTGTGTATTTAGTTTGTTTTAGCCACTGCTAAGTGTCGCGTCTTAGCTAATGTTTCTTTATGTCTGTTATTGAGAAAATAAAAGCTTATACGCACACAAAACCATTATTTAAAGAAAGAAAAGAGAGGAGACGACGATGTATTGCTGTGTATTTGTGATGATTGCTCCTGACTTGAAAAGTGGAAAAAACGGGCGCTTGTGGACAAATATGCGCATATAAGCACGAGTTTTTGAGAATCTAAAAGTAGAATAAAAAGGGGGGCTTATATTTGAGGAAATACTGCGGTTCCCATTTTTGTGGCTCTGGTGTGAAGCACTTTGAGTAACAGTCTTTACTCCGTCCCAACAATGGCCCTAAAGTTTCATTTCAACAACATCTTTACCTTGACAAATGGAGAGTACCTCAGGCTGGCAGTCCATCTGCTGGCTGTAGCTGCGCATGTCGTCCTTCCGCAGAGCCAGCGAGGCCAGGCAGAGGGAGAGCGAGGCGGGGCGGGGTCCCGAGACCTCCAGCTGCTTCAGGTGAGCTATGGCTCGGTCGGGATCGGCCTTCTGCATCCACGGACTGCTGACGATGTGAGGGAGCTGAGACGGTTCCACCGAGCTAAAGATCTCCAGCACGCTGTTAGCCACCTCCTGAATCACAACAGAATTGGGTTCGCAAGAGAGGAAACGTCCCGGTCCATTTGTGTTTCTGACATTTCAGCTCATTAAAACGCCACGATAAGGAACCTACGATAAGTCCGTCGAGTCACAAGTACTACAACATCTCAACATCCGAGATAAAGGGACTGAGAGGATGCACGGCTTCACCTCGATAGCAGACTGGACTGGGAAAGCGCACCTAGTCTTTGTTTGTTTTCGATGAGCGTAGTGAAATGAGAGGGCGTCTCCTCACCGCGTCTCCTTGGATTCGTCTCATTTTATGTCAATTTGTAATATCAGGCACAGGCAGTTGTTTTTGTTATAACATTTATTGAACATAGTGTTTTCAAACCGTTTTAGAACATGAGGCCGGAAATACGGCTGTTTCATCATAAAAATTAAAAAGTGAAACATCGTTTAATCAAACTAAGGAGGAGAATCGTGAAACCATAGATAAAAATAAAAAGATCAAAATCTTGTTGTTGCTGTTGTTATACAGGCAGTTTGTAAGGAAAGTTTTTGGTTAATTACTGTATGTTCAAAACCACAAGTCCATTGAGCTTCATCATCCGGCCGGGAAGATTTGATTGCTATTGACTGAAGAGCGAAAACACACACAACTTTACTTGAGTATATTTCGGCTACTTTGTTCTTTTACCAAGTGTCAAAAATAGGAGAAACTTTTACTCTCTACTTGAGTAAATTTGCCTTTTCTCCATTACATCTGAATGAAAATGAAATCCAATCCCCCTAAAACACATGCTTTTGGACTGTGGGAAAAATCAGAGACCAGGAGAAACCCACGCAAGCATGCAGAGAACATGCAAACTCGGTGTTTAGAACACTGACCAAGGCTTTGCTTTTGTGAAACGTGTACTGTACATTAGCAGACGATCAACCTAAAAGCACTTCTCCTTGTTTAACAATCATCCGCTCACTTACCTTGTGGAGCTCCTCTGCGCTTTCCTCGTCGAGTGAGTGCCTGAGAAAGTGCAGCAACCCTTTGCCATAGTTTGATTTAGGGCCGATGTTCCTCTGGATGACGTCAGTAACGCTCAGGCTGGACATCTTGTAGTACGGCAGAGCCAAATGACAGTCCTTATCAAACCTGAAGATAAGGAGAAACCTACTTGATCGGAAGGTTAGGACATAAGCACATGGTCTGTCTCATCAAAAACACGTTTGAACAGTTTTGGCATTTTGTTGCTTTTCATCACATGTGTCGCTTTACAGTAACAGGTGGAAACAAGTTTCACACGAGAACTCAAAACCTTTGATCCGGTCATTCGTATAACGTTACGCATTTGCTTTATCCTCAAGCAACTCTCCGTTTGCACAGCCATTGCTTCTGAATAAACACAACGTCCTTTGTTTTTTTTTAAATGACAACACGTGAACAATATTTTACTATCTTGATTATTTTACTAAATATTCTAACAAAGAATAAAGTAAATAATAGTATTAGCAGATATTTTACTACATATTGATTTGAATTACTATATTATTGGTAAACATGTGGTGTGTAAATTAGTATTAGTAAATGAGGGCGAGGCTACCCACTGCTCCGGTTTGGTGTATGTGTCACTTCACTGCAGAGCACAATTTCAACACTGCCCCTAGTGGCCGCACAGACAAAAATCTCACTTCCAAATACTTGGGATTAAAAGAAATGTCTCATTCGTTTTCTTTACTTCTCCAATATATTTTACTTACTTATATATTTCTTTACTTCTCCACATATTTTTTGACCCAATAAAAGGTGTCAAAGGTGACTAAATAAAGTCTGACCTGCTGAAGAAGTCTCCCAGATGAGCACAGTTCTCCTGAAAGGCCGCGCGCAGCTGGCCGCGCTCTGCAGACTCCGCCCCCCTCAGCAGGAGCAGTGCTGTGCGCAGGAGAAGATGAGCTTCACACAGAAGGTGGACGCAGCTCTGGGTCAGAGGACTCGCAGACTCATAACGCTTGCTGTATTCCACCTGAGGAAAACACACAAATTAATGAATGATATACTGTCTTTGCGTGAATATAAGCCTAACCATAACCCTAACACCCCCACAGATTGTTTTCTGGCACCAAATAAACAACATTTCTGGCTAAATACCTACTAAAAATACGCATTGTGACTCGTATCACCTCAATGTCGTTTTACTTTACACTAGTATTTGAATAATATTAGAAAAGAAACAAATCTATAGTGAATAATTGAACACAATAGATGGTTTAGAATAAAAAAAAATAAAAGAATACCAATAATAAAAGAATATTCTTTTATTTTTAGAAAATTATTTTATAATGTTCTATAATGAAAGAATAGCCGTCAGTATTTACTTAGTCACTGAAGTAAATAGTTTAAAAACGAGTGTTCTGCTCTCAATATACTGTAATACCTAACAATGTACCAAAATTAAACAAATTGCTACATAAAGATGATGTTTCCGTTTATTTGTGATGGCTTCTGACTTGGAATATGGAAAAACTGGTGCTTATATTTACATGTTGTTATACGTCTTTCACTCAATATTTTATTTATTACTTTATTAATAAAGAAATAATAACATATATTCGACAAATATATTTTTTATGCAATTAAATATATAATTTTTTATATTTTAAATATGTATTATTGAAATATGCACAACCACGTTGTTAAGAGTCTAAAATTGGAAACATGTACATATAACTGCGAGAATATGGTACGTGCTTTACACGTCAGCTAAAGACAATAACACGTGGATATAAACAGAACATCTAGAGTCCGCTTCTCAACAATGTTCATTAAAAAAAACGACTGAAAGACTCATTTGTATGGATCACACAGATTAAATCTACATAGAAAAGTAAATTTTTTGTTCTACAACGGAGATTTTGCTGGTGAGTGAGTGTAAACTGGGATTCCAAAGGGTCAGTAGAAATGATTGAGGAGGTGGACATTCTCTGTACTATTCACTGAATGTTTGTCGATACTGAACTATTTCTCTGTAGAGTTGCATGGCGGAGACGGAAGTGATGACGTAGAGATTCCAGCCGTGTGCGGGCCTGGACATGGAGCTCTCGAAGCTGTGGAACATGAAGGGAAGTAAAACAGCATTGAAATGTATGTGATGTGCACACACAAGTGGCGAGGAGATTTTTAACAGCTAAATACAAAAATCCTACATAAAATATACATAATCTGGTCACTAAAATCACTTCCCACTTTTCCCACCGGAAAAAATCCAAAGAGATTCTAAATAAATTTGGTGAAATGGGCGCTTATATTTACGCACATATTTGGAAGCGACGATTATGAACACCAATTACGCCAAATACGGTAAATTCAATTTAACCTCAAACAGTTAGTGAAGAAAAGGGAAGTACATGTTCTTGAAGGCTGATCTTCTAACATCATCTTTGCTGTCCACATCCGCTGCCGTGAGCAGAATAATACGAGTTCCACTGTGACAAAGAAACCTCAAGCCAATGAAGAGCTGGATTCTCAAAGCACAGACCTCCATTGTGAACGGAGGACACGCCTGAGGAGACATCACAACACACACATTACGCTACACAACTCAGCCGTCTGCACCTACAGACACACCGTCACCAGTGTTAGATACACACCCACATAAAAAAAAAATGAAACGAATTCTACACATGCACCACCACACTCAACCAATTCTCATCACTCACGTGGAACGTGGAAAGATCACCTTGATATTGGTGTCGATGTAAGGGTCGTCTACACGAGCGGCGACTGCGCTGCATCTGACGGTGAAACACTGGAGGGCGTTCCTGCACAACACAGTAAGAATTGTAGAAAACATAAAAACTACTGAATGTGAAGAACACCTTTTAAATTTGACAACCAACACGTGAGATGGATTTGCAAAAGTGCCCAATAGTTGGCATATGTTCAGATTTTCTTTACCCGTTCATACAAGAGTCGAGATGAAAAAGTGACGATTTTTTAATGCATTATCTTCCATTATCTTTTCTTTTAACGTTAAGCACTTCATTTGAACATTTTAATACTCGCTTACTTTTTAAAGTAGCACTGCATTTATGTCACAAGTTAGATTAGTTTCAATTAGCAATTGTCTGATGTTCAATTAGTAATTGAAACTTTATGATAATAAAATCGTAAATATATGCATCGTTCGATGTTACAGAACCATACATTTGTTTGTGAATTGTACTGAAATCAGAGAAGTGGCTCGACAGACACCGGACCAGGACCAGAGAATCCTGCGGAATCCCGGAGGGCAGCGCCATTCTTCTCCAAAGTCCCTTGAGGAGCTGGTGCGCGCGTTCCCCGCGTGGTCCGTCCATGCTTGCTGCAGTCGAGGGCGGGGAGAAGGATGGACCCGGCGATGGCAGCGCACCTCCGTCTGACGGCGCAGTGAAGGGGTGCGGCGCTTCCTCCAAACCGCGTCACGCGACAGCCCCACACATTTCACAGCGGGTGTATGCGCCTGCGCTGCGAGCCCAGGGGGCGCTCTTGGTCCCTCTCACCGACTACATGAAGAGGGTGAGGGTCGTGGAGGACAACGAGCACCTCATGCGCCGGACGGACATAATTATGGACAACACGCCATGGAGGCGCCGCGGAAGATCGGCCAGGGACTGGGTAAGGCCGCGGGCAACTTAATTAACCGCCGTCTCTGGCTTAACTTTAGCCGACATGCGCAAGGAGGACCGCCGCAAGCTCCTCGTCGCCCCGGACTCTTTGTTTGGTGAGGCCGCATGTGTAATGGCGGACAGAGTGTCGAAGGCGGAGAAGTCGGTGAGGGCGTTCGACCGTATTATTCCACAGGCGGGAGTCTCGTCAAAGGCCGTACGAGCAGCGGGCGAAGCCTCCAGCGATGCGGCAGGAGCCAGTCCAGCAGAGGCAGTGTGAGGCAACCGAGCGGGCAGCACGCCGAGAGGAAGAAGGGCGGCGGCCAGCAGCAGCGGGTTAGCGCTAGCACCTCACACCGCTGAGAGGTTTTCATGTGTACAACTACCTGGACGACTGGCTTATCATGGCTCAGTCGCCAGTAGTGCTCAAACAGCAGAGACACAAAATAGCGCTACAACTAGTACCAACTAGTACCAATTATGCCTTTCCCCCGGTCAGAGTTTTGCCGCTTCTTCTATCCAGGATTCGGGACTGAGGAGACGAGTTCCTGCTCGTTGCCCCCTACTGGCCAAAGCAACCATGGTTCCCGGATTTGGCCAGCATGGCAAGCGGCCTGCCATGGTAGGTGCCGCTCGGGATGGAACTACTGTCTCAGGCGAGAGGACCAGCCGGGGCTCTGGAGGTGGCATGTGTGGCAGGTAGGCCCGGTGTCATCTACTCGCCACCTTTACTCTTGGAAATTGGGTGTTTTTACCAGATGGTGCGAGGCCACGGGGGTCAGTTCGCAGTCTTGCAATGTGTCTACAATTCTGTGGTTTCTGTGGGAGCGCTAGGAGGCGAGAAGCACTCCATCGACGCTGAAGGTTTACGTCGCAGCGATTGCAGCTCAGCGTAGAGACCTGGACGGCCAACCCGTTGAGCAGGAGAAGCGTTCAGCACAGGAGAAGGTGGAGGCCGACCCGTCTTAGGTTGGTACTAGTTTGGGATTTATATTCCTCTAACATTTTCACACGTGCGCTTTGAGACAGTTAAAACTGTGAAAAGCTCCTTACAAACATTGAAATGTCCCCCTTGTGGGGACGAATAAAGGACTTTCCATTCAATTCAAATCAATTGCTCCGAACTTGAACTATATTTGGTGTTGAAGGATTTAGCTAACCCACCCGTCGAGCAGCTGGCGGAGAGCAGTTTGGCTCTGCTGTATGCAAAAACTAGCCTGTGGGAAACGGGTAGGAGATCTTCATGCTTTTTCAGTCAATGCTTTCACTGCCAATCACTCTACTGGGGCACTGGCGTCGTCATGGGCCTGGGTGAAGGGAATGACCATGGATCTGCAGGGCGGCAGGTTGGGCGTCGCAGGACACGTTTAACCTGGATTTCTCCTTGTTTGCTCCGCATGTGCTGTCTGAGGCAGGGAGGAGTGACTGGTGCTGTTAAATATTGTTTACTGTCATTTAAATATTATAAAGAAAAGATGATCTTGCATTACTTTTGTCGTATTTTGGGGCGCTTCTCGAGGGCGTGACGACACAGCAGCGGTCACGCACGCTTATTACCTGCGCTACAATGGACTTTGAGTTGAGTGGCGGTCGAGTTTAAAAAAACAGAAACTAAACAGGGAGAATGAGTAATTAAGCACAACGGTAAAGTAAAGCAAGTCTGCTATCTACTCCCACATTTTACTACCTGAAAAAGGATTTTATTCTGAATTGTGTGTGCGTTTACTGTGGTTTCAAACCAGAAGTTGACACTAAGCAAACCACATACAGCAAACATCTACAGAATCTATTAGGCCCCCTACAAAATAATCATTGCTTGATATGCATTTCAAAAGTGCTTTTAAACAGAGCTTTTAATCATTTTGTCCTCAACTGTACATAATACTGTACCTTGGTATGTTTATTTTTATGTTTAATGGTGATTTTTTTTAACAACATTACTTATAATACATTACATTAATGTTTCATTCAATTTATTTAAATTTGAAGTATTATAAGCAATATGTGTTATTATATTGCTGTTTGACAACCTGATTTGCAGGGTTCAATATTTAAAATGACAAAATGTCCAGACAGAATTGTGAAAAGAATCGTGATCTTTATTTTTAGCAAAAAAAAATGTGATTCTCATTTTATCCAGAATGGTGCAGATCTAAGGTGTATACAGCTTGAAGGTAAATAAGGGTGCAGACAGGTCATAAGGTCTTACCTGGTGATGACGTAAAGGAAGTTGTCACAAAGAACTGCTTGCTGAGCATTCTCTGGATACTGGTAGGTGGACACGAGCTCCAGAACAGTCTTCAAACTGTACATGTAGCCAGCGTTTGGCAACGAGAAGAAAGCAAACACACAGCTAGGCTCTTCACTTCCGGGATCTGGTTAAACGGAAGGAAGAGACACATATTCGGTAGTTATTTTGAAGACGCCCTCTTTTAGTAAATAACGATATTAAAGTTCTTTTTTTCAATTTGTTGGGGGATGACTGTATGGAATCAGATTAGTTCCAAAAATCAAAGGTACATTTCTAAGAAACAAAGGAAAATGCTTCACATTCAGTTATTTCTTTTTTTTTACTTTCTTTTTTCTTTTTCATTTCAGAATATTTTGTGCGTCTCAGATCTTTGCCTATTTATGAGTATACAATTCACTGCGATTAAAGTGTTTTTTTGCACAATTCTGCAAAATTATGGTGGTGTCTGTGAAAGTTCTGAAATGCATCTTATAATGACGATAAATAAATAAATGTATTATTAATATTATTAATAATAAAAATAATAACAACAAAATGTTCTGTTTGCTTTAAAAACGTTTGTATAACTTGTATAATTCCGTGTGAACTAGAATTGAACTAAAATACGCACAAAGTTAGGAGTGTGGTAAGCGTGACCGCAGCCATTGTCAAGTGACGGACACACGGATAAACACTCCAACAAAAAAATATATCAAACGGAAATTATAATTTATTGGAAATTATTTTAAGAAACGAAAGAAAATGATTTCAGCCCACCCCCGTTCCAAACTTTTTATTTGATTTTTTGTGTGGAAGAAACAAAACGTGGGAGAAAAAAAAAGTTTCAAACGAAAACGTGAAGATTGTAGGTGAAAAATAAAAAATAAAAAAAAGACAAAAATGTGCATAATTTTCTTACATTTCTTTTCCGTTTGATATTTTCGGCACGGATCTGATTCCACAGACCTGCCTATTATATAGACCACTGGACCACAACTCCCATAGACAACTTTATGAATGACGTAAAAAGGTCTTATATGATCCAAATTTTTCCAAACACTATCACTCACTTGAATATAAGAAACATAAGAAACATTGTTGTTATTGTAGGGATACAACAAAATGTGTTTTGTAGCTTTAATGTCACAGCATTATCCTAAATTAAAACATTGAATAAAGCCTTCTTAGACGTCTTTGACTCTATATCATGTGACTCACCAGTAAACATGGGGTGAAGCTGTAGAGAATGCAAGCGTGTCTCCTCCGCTCTGCAATCTTGGAAAAAATCAGGAACAAATCTCCTTAAAAAGTCAGACGAAACAAATGGTTTAGTGACGAAGCGGAGCTTTTAATAGCATGTTCTTCACACCGGTACAGCACATAATCCACGCTGATGTGTCCGTGGCTCTCCGCATCCATTCCAGTAAACTCTGGAACCACCGTGACGCCGCAGTCCCTCGCATCAGGACCCAGTATCTCCAGATGCTTCGGGAACAGCAACAGGTCGTCTCGCTCAGAGCCTTTAAGATTCTCTGCAAATAAAACAAAACTTTGTTGTAGAACAGGGCAGGGCAAGGATTTAGTGGTTTTTGTGCATCTGGTTCCCCTTTTAAAAATGTGTTCATAAAGGAAAAAAAATAAACCTTCATAATGGATTAACTGACTTCACTAAAAAAAACCATAATGCATCGTTTTTTTTTGCTGCCAATCACATTCTCACCAGCCAATCAGAGTAAGCTCCGCCCCCACGTGAAGCTAGTGCCTGAAGTCGAAAAAAAAAACAAAAATCTGAAGCGAAAAAAAAAATTGTTTCAAACCAAATCGTGAAGATTGCAAGCAAAAAAATATATACATAAAAAATAAAAAAAATAAAACAATTGTGAAGCATTTCTGTTATTTTTTTGGAAATTTACGTTTTGATATTGTTGGCACCAATCATAATCCATAGATTTCGGAGTAAGAAAATGTTTTTTTTTACTCTTTTACTAATACCTGCTTCTTCATCTAAGTTGGCATCAGTGGTGGTGTTTTGTTGCGCCGGCGTGAGCTTCACTACCAACACCTCCAGGTCGGTTTGAATGGCGACGTACCCAGCGCACAGCGCCACCTGAGACGGGCTCCAGTCCTGAATGTGAAGAATCAGAATCCTCTCAAAGTCCAGCACCGACACCTGCTCGCTCCACACGTGCTGCTTCATGCGGAACACCACCACACTATCTGGACAGCCCACCAGCAGATCCCCTGGAAACAACACCTCGTCCTCATCATCACTTCTACAAACACTTTACACTGGACACAACCAGGAGTGTCAAACTCATTCTCACCGAGGGCCACATCAGCATAATGGCACTCCTCAAAGTAATTATAAATGTAATTAAATAGGGGTGGACGGTATGGGAGGGGGTACATTTTGGTAGGGTACATTAACACTTAATTACATTTGCACACAAAATATGTTTTCTAACTTCATTTAAAGTAAGAAATTACACGCATGATGGGATACGCAGAGAGAACCAGAGAGAGTGGGTGGGTGGGTGGGTGGGTGGGTGAGTGACAGAGGGATAGAGGAAAGAAAGAGAGAGAGAGTGATAGAGAGATACCAGAGAGAAATAGACACAAAGAAGAGAGAGAGAGAGAGAGAGAGAGAGAGAGAGAGTGTGTGTGTGTGTGTGTGTGTGTGTGTGTGTGTGTGAGTGATAGAGAGATACACAGAGAGAAATAGACACAGAGAGAGGAGAGAGAGAGAGAGAGAGAGAGTGTTGTGTGTGTGTGTGTGTGTGTGAGTGATAGAGAGATACACAGAGAAATAGACACAGAGAGAGGAGAGAGAGAGAGAGAGAGAGAGAGGGTGTGTGTGTGTGTGTGTGTGTGTGTGTGTGTGTGTGTGTGTGATGAGAGATACCCAGAGAGAAATAGACACAGAGAGAGAGAGAGAGAGAGAGAGAGTGTGTGTTGTGTGTGTGTGTGTGTGTGTGTGTGTGTGTGTGTGATAGAGAGCTACACAGAGAGAAAGAGACAGAAAGAGAGAGAGTGATAGAGAGAGAGATAGAGACAGTGTGAGTGATAAGAGGAAAGAGAGATAGAGATAAACAGAGAGAAGCAGATAGAGTGTGTGTGTGTGTGTGATAGAAAGGAAAGTGAGGTGAAGGCAATAGAGGGGTACACAGAGAGAAAGAGACCGAAAGAGAGAGAGAGAGTGTGTCGCGGGTCACACTTTCTTTCTCTCCCTCTCTCTCTCGCGGGCCACGGTGCGCAAATCTTTGACTCACTTCGCGTGAAACCGTTTAGAAACGACTTTGATAAAGAAAATCTATATAAAACAAGCAGAATCAGAGCTGCCGCGCGTCTCTCGGATTATTCACTAGCTGCTAAACAAGTGCGATATAGTGTATTAAAAGTATGTATATACGTGTATTAAATTCATGAATGTGTGCCGGTATCCACCACGATATTGCAAAATCCATAACGTAGCTCAACTGAACACTAGTTTTCACATTCGTACCGGTATCGCGCACACATATAACTAAATGCAATCGAATGTAATGTAAAATAAATGTACCTACTGTACTCCTTAATGTTAAATAACTCAGTATGTAGTATGCAGTATGCAGCTCTAATTACTGTTTTCTTTTTATTTGTTAAATAACTTGGCTGCTCTCCATATAAAATATGTTCTAATAGGAATTTAATGGACACCAAAAACTATTTTTTATTATTATTATGAAGCATTGTACATTAATACACACTATTTTAATATTGCTGTGGGACAATGTGAGATACACCTATCAAATTCAATATATTATTATAAATAGTATCATTAGTATAGTGAACAATAAAACACAATAGATGGTTTATTAGATGATTTATTGCACAGACCACATCTGGCCAACAAATACGTCTAAATATAAATGATGCTTCTATAGGAATGTATTAAAATAAATATTCAATATTACAAGCTTCAGTCATTTAATTGCGATTAATCACAATTAATTGTGATTACTTTGGCCAGGGAAGTGCGATTAATTAGTTAAAAATGATGAATCGTTTGACAGCTCTAAAAACATCCTTACAAACTGGCATTAAAACAGGTAATGGATGGATCTCTCACCCGTGAGACTGCAGCAGGACATACACAGAGGCAGCTCCACCAGTGGAATCTCAATAATCTCCATTTGTTCCTTTGGAATGCTTCTGAACGTCGAACCTTTCAGGAAGTGGCCCAAAAGCCGGACTCCCACCCGGGACTTCTCCGCCACTTGGTACCTCCAGTTGGTGTAGGCCCTGAGATAAGTGGAGCCGTTCTTCTCCTCTATGGTGACTAAATAGTCCCCTAAATAAGCACAAGGCAATCAATCAAACATACAAATGTGCTCGAGTCACTTTCATGCGATTGAATACAACAGTGATAAACCCATGGATGATGCCTAACCGGCATATTTTTTATTATTCAGTGATTTACGTCTTTGTGGGAGACGAGGGGGTGACTGTACACTAATGTTGGAATGTATTTCAACCGTAGACGACCTCCAGACGTGCAAGTAAAAATCAGTAAACTTTCCAATCTTGAAAAGGAAAGAGTGAGAATGAACAAACGTCGTCTGTGATGAAGAGCAAAACCTGTTCGGGTGCTCGCATCAGGAGTCCGTCATCGTCCTTTGGTGTTGAGAATTTCATTACAAATGTTTCCTAGCAAGACCCCGACTAGTATTATTCAAATATTTGTGTTAAAAACTTTTTAAACTAATTAGAATTAAACTTTAAATTGTTTGAGTACTTTTTTGTGCACAGACGAATTTTGTATCCTTATTCTGTAATGAAAAGGAACAAAAACCGAGTCGGACCACATTTAATTCCTTGAATCCTGGAATTATATACATCCTGTGCAAACTTGGCCATTAAAGCAGATTCTGAATCAACAGCAGGTTTCTCAGGTTTTGGCAACTAAACTCGTTTAAAATGACCATATTTGACATTCAAAATACACTGCGGCCTGTCAAAATCACAGTAGAGACAAGTTAGGCCCCCAGATTACAGTGGTGTAAAGTACTTGAGTAAATTTCAAACGAAAACGTGAAGATTGCAAGCGGAAAAAAAGCAAACCTAATTGCAAGCAAAAAATAAAATGTAAATGTGAAGCATTTTCATTCGTTTCTTCGAAATTTACGTTTGATATTTTTGGTCATAATCTGACTCCATACAAAAAAAGGCAAATATTTTAGCCACCCTATTAAAATACCATTCTTATGAGATGTCTGTTGAGTTGTAAAAGAGAAAGACTGACTGCATTTCAATGAAAGAAATTGTTTTTAATGTCTCCTATTTAAGTTGCGATCACGTATGAACAGGGATATAAAGTCATCGCCCCGCCCCTGTAGCCCCGCCCCCAAGGCGCTGCAGGAAGCGACGCGTCCCTTATTTTTCGGTATTAAAAGTGGTAACGCTAGTCTGTCTGTCCGTCCGTCCCTCTGTCTGTCTGTCTGTCCGTCCGTCCGTCCGTCCGTCCGTCTGTCTGTCTCTCTCTGTCTGTCTGTCTGTCTGTCTGTCCGTCTGTCTCTCTGTCTGTCTGTCCGTCTGGTCGTCTGTCTCTCTCTGTCTGTCTGTCTCTCTCTGTCTGTCTGTCTCTCCTGTCTGTCTGTATGTCTGTCCGTCTGTCTCTCTGTCTGTCTGTCTGTCTGTCCGTCTGTCTCTCTCTTTGTCCGTCTGTCTCTCTGTCCGTCTGTCTCTCTGTCTGTCTGTCTGTCTCTCTGTCCGTCCGTCCGTCTGTCTGTCTGTCTGTCTCTGTCTGTCTGTCTGTCTGTGTCTGTCTGTCTGTCTGTCTGTCTGTCTCACTCACCCAGGGCGCTGTAAGAGATGCTCCGCACGGACGCCACGCTGCTGAAGCGGCAGATCTGCGGACATCCCTCCTGCTGGAGATCATAAACCACTAGTTTACACGCCCCGGCACACAGCACAAACAGCGCCCCGCCACCGCTGCACACCCGCTCCGGCTCCTCGTCGGCCGCCACGATCTGCTGCGAGTCGAACGGGTGGCAGTTGTAGACGTGAACCATTTCTGGACCGTGGAGTTTAAATCACGTGAGAAAAACATTCCAGCATCACTACGATCATGTGACTCACAAACTTCCGCGTCTTCTCCTTCTTCCGGTTTTTCTCTGGACGTTTGTTTTTGTGATTTTGTGAAGTACCGCCAACTGCTGCCCAGGAGCTGTGGAGTACTTGTTTTTCCCCCCTACAAGACCTTAGAAAAAATATGTTTAAAGTGAAGTAAAGTGAGTGAGATTGTCATGTCGAAACTGTGCTCTGCGTTTAACCCATCAAACTGAAGTGCACATACACACAGTGCAGTGAACACACACACAAACCCGGAGCAGTGGGCAGGATTCTCCTCTTTAACTCTCTCTCTTCCAACAACTTTGGGAAAAGTCTATATTTCACGACTATGACCGCCTTGCATTTCCAATTTCGACCGTAGCACTACTTGTATATTATGTTTAAGTTTTAAAAAGTCTTATTTGTTTTTCTCTTTGGAATTTAATGTAGCTGACAGAATTGTAACATTTACATCACAACAATTGGCATTTGGCGTAAACTTGCATATTGGGTTAATAATACGTTTTTATCATTAACATTTTAAATGTTAATAACTATTTAAACTCCTTATAATTGTACTGTAAATATTTTGTGCATTTTCTTTTGTTCTTGTCCTGTGCAAACATATATTTTCGTTAAATGTGGACTTTACCACTTTGCTCATTGCAGGGATGGAGAAATTGCTGAAAGAATTTAGACGAAATGTATCCTGATTTTCATTCTGAGCTGTGTTCGGTTTGTTTTATATTTATTTTCAAACTAAAAAGTGAAAAATGCCAAACATTTGAGCAAAAAATATTTTCTACTTTTTAGAACTTACTCTTGTTTTCACTCAGTAAGAGATTTCAGACAGTATCAGTGATGGGAGAACTGGAAGAATATTGGAGAACTGTCCCTTCACTTTGCACACTGTCTTGTTTCCTGACTCTTTCTCACAATAACCAGTGTAAAATGTTATATAAAACCAGTGTAATGATCTCAGCCTACGATGGTAATGTGAAAGTATCTCAAACGAGGGCACTGGAACCGCCTCATTAACGTGACACAAGCAGCCGTGCATAGATAATGAGGAAATTAACTTAACACCTTAGAGTCTGCTGCTCGCCCGAGCCACAGCAAACGCTGTAAAAACTGATTTACTAGCTGATTCTGATTCTAGTGAGTGAGTGAGTGAGCGAGCGTGTGAGTGAGTGAGTGAGTGAAAGAGTGAGTGAGTTTGCGGGCGAGTGTGTGAGTGAGAGAGAGAGAGAGTGAGTGAGTGAGTGAGTGAAAGAGTGAGTGAGTGAAAGAATTGAAAGAATTAATCTAACTTTAATATTCTAATACTTAACCTTTTCTGAAGTGACTTTATTTCTAAGAGTGTATTTCAGTAAGACGCTGACACAGGAGACTGAGTTGCCCTGTCTGGGTCGTGCCGAGGCCGCTTGCTCCATTTCGGGAAAAGATGTTTTGCCTTCCAAGGGAAAACAGCAGATACGAACGCAGACCAGAAGGCAGACGTCAGCAGTTCTGGAGCCACTCTGTCTGCGGGATTAAATAAATGTTTAAAGTATATTCTATATGAAGATTAATGAATTCTATTGATGTATCTGCATGTAACATGTGGTCCCTTATGATTGATAATTGTAATTCCTAATGATTGAATTTATTTAATGCCTTTGACCTTCAGTCTTAAGCTATGGTCAAGCGTTGTCGACTCATCATGATTTGGACGTAGGACGACATCTGTTTTGTCTTAAAAAGAGACCTGTTTTCGACGGGTGTTGATTTATCTTTCTCTGATGTAATTAAGACACGTGAGCAGTAGGGTATACGAACTGTAAGACTTCCTGCTTAGTTTGAAGAGGGTTGGAGATCTGCACTGATGCATTAAACCTGATTGTCTGAATTCTTCTGACTCTGGTTGATTATTCCGGTGCACACTCCACTCCCTTCCTCGGATCCGAGACTGACGACTGCGCGGCTGAACCAGACACTCATCCTCAACAGATGAAGCCTCAAATCTAACAGTGAGTTTGCGGGCGAGTGTGTGAGTGAGAGAGAGAGAGAGTGAGTGAGCGGTCGAGTGAGTGAGTGAGTGAGTGAGTGAGAGAGAGAGTGAGTGAGTGAGTGAGTGAGCGGTCGAGTGAGTGAGTGAGTGAGAGAGAGAGAGAGTGAGTGAGCGGTCGAGTGAGTGAGTGAGTGGGCGGGTGAGTGGGCGGGTGAGTGAGTGGGTATGTGAGTGGTCGAGTGAGTGAGTAAGTGAGAGAGAGTGAGTGAGTGAGTAAGTGAGAGAGAGAGAGTGAATTAATGTTTTTCATGTTTTCATTTAAGCAGCATTGTCATTTAACTCATGATTTATTTATCAATAGATGTGTGCTTATATCTATTTTTTCTACATTCTTTCTCTCTCTGCTTTGCTGTTGTCAAATGCAGGGAAATGCAATTAAGTAACAATTGCGTTGCAAAAACAGGGACAAATAAAAGTCATTTCTTTCTTTATTTTTTACTGTCAAGAAGTGCTCATTTAAACAATGTTGTATTTCACAGCCCAAGACCCATGGGAATGTAGACTGAAATGTGCATATTGTTGATCATTTTTCTTATTTGACATAAAATAGTCTTTACATGTTTACTGTGCTGATCCTGCTGCACTTATTATTTATACTCTTATTACTCCAATACCTAATGCTCTACCTAATTGTTGGGACAAATAAAGGGTTTCTTCTTCTTCTTCTTCTTCTTCTTCTTCTTCTTCTTCTTCTTCTTCTTCTTCTTCTTCTTCTTATTATTATTATTATTATTATTATTATTATTATTATTATTATTATTAGTAGTAGTAGTAGTAGTAGTAGTAGTAGTAGTAGTAGTAGTTCTTCCTTCTAGGACGGTCTTCCAGATTCTGGAGTGTTGCTGGCATGTGTGCACTGGGACCGCAGGGGGCGCTCGAGCTCGTTAGCCTCGTGTGTCTGTGACTCGCGGGCTGCCGTAGAATCTTCTTTAGCTGTTGTGCTTTTCGTTTTCTCCACGGGAACGTTTGCAGGATGTAAGTCAACAAGCAGCAGCCCCGCGATGACTTAAGTGGCGCATTCTGGAGATTTCTGCGGGCTGGCGTCTGAAGATCCCTATCAGAGCAGCGATGGAACTTCCGTGCGAAAAGAGAAAGCGTAAAAGAGGAGGGAGTCACGCCGCCCCGTGCTGGAGCCGCAATGGCAGCGCCGCGGGAGAGTGTGCCGGGGGTCCCGGGGGTCCCGGGGAGGAGCAGCCGGCACAAGTGTTCCACATCCCGCGGAAGAGCAAGGAGAAGCGAGGTGTGTACCGGCTCCCGCCATCACCGCCCACTCAGATTCACAAGAGGTTGCAACACTAACGGAACATCCCGGGGACAGTCAAAGCAACTCGAAACGGTATTAGAGACTTCAGAGTCTCAGAGATCGCCACAGTATCATTCGGACGTGGTCTGATGTCTTGCCACCAAAAGGTTTTTTTTTTTATTTAGGAAATTGTAAAAAAAATGAAAATAGCCCATAGGGTACCGTTTGCTGTTCAGTATTAATACTAATAAAAACAAACTACACCTCAGAATATAAAAACGTGTGTGAAGGGACAGTAGTGTTTATGAGTGTCCTGAACTACTCTGATGTCCTGCCACCGAAATATTTTCTGTTAATATAAGAAAATGTATAAAAATGAAAAAGCCTATAATGTACAGTTTGAATTGAATTGAATTGAATTGAAAAATCCTTTATTAGTCCCACAGCGGGGAAATTTCAAATCCAAACAAATAAATAAACAAACATCACCATAACGCACTGCACACATCATAATAAACAAACAAACACAGACCATAAATGGACAAGTAGCGCTGCCCGTCACAAGCACAGTTCCAGTCACCAGTTTGTCATACAGTAATTTCACACCAGAATATTGCAAAACTGAGAACGTGATGAGAAAACAATGTTGATGAGTATTATCCCAAACTAGTCTGATGTCCTGCCTAACGAAATGTTTTCTGTTCATTTAAGAAAATGTAAACAAAATGAATAATTTTATAAAAAAACAACACATCCGTATATTATGGAACTGAGTGTGTGACGAGACGATAATGTCGAGTATTTTTATGACGTGGTCTGATGTCTTTTCAGTGCAAGGAAATGTGCAAAACAAGTGCAAAGAGCCTTGCACACACACACACACACACACACACACACACACACACACACACACACAGTGAAGTGACACACTCAAACCAGGAGCAGTGGGGATCTTTAGGTCGTGGGCAGCAGAAGTTGAGTGTGTTGGCATCAGATTAGTCAGAACGAGACTCATATAGTCATTATTTAAAATTCTTATAAAGAATTGACATTTCTCTATTTAAAGACTTTTTTCACATAGCGTCTTTGCGTTGGTCTCGGACTAAGAAAAGCGCTATACAAATGAACTTGATTAATGTGGTTCAGATATGAAGAAGCTGCTCGAAACAGCCGCAACTGTGTGTTTGAGTTGATTTATATACATTTTATTCATCTTAATGGCTAACTTTGTTAGCAAAATAAAATCTCGCATGAAGCTTTTTTTATCGTCAAATGTACCCCTATAATTCTGTTTTTAGCACTACAATTGAGTTTTAGTCAAATTTACAGCAGTACTTTTGTACGTCTTATAATCTTGAAAAAGACACTATCTTGTGTGAAAAATAGATTCACTGTATCTTTTACCATATTCACCCAATATTACGCAAACTTGAATCCTTGTGTTAATGAAGCGTATGATGCTGCTGTCGAGATGTTCACATTGAACTTTATTTGTCTGCTAAGCAGCTGGTCATTTTCTTCTTTTGAATCGGAACAAAATGTGTAAGACGGCATTAGAAAACGTAAAGAGAATGAGCTGTTTAGTTGCTCTAAGTTCATTAAAACCACAAAAAGTCATTTTATTTTGTTAGAATGTGTGTTAAAACTCGTCGAACTAGTGGAAATAGCAGGATAATCGCTCAAAGCCTACGGATTAATCATCCGAATCATCTATGATTGATCGCTCTCTCTTATCAAAAAATAAATAAGGATAAATGATAAACCATAGATAATTAGATAAAAGTTTTAGCGACTTTGCGTTGGTCTGAAACAAAGAAAAGCGCTATATAAGTAAACTTAAACTTGAACTGGAAATACTACGAATGTAAAATGTTTGACTTGTTGGCATGAAACTTCTGAGGCGGTGCCATTGAAAGAAAGAAAGAAAAAGTGAGTGTGTATTAGTGTGTGTAGTGCTGAACTGGTGTGGTGTGTGTGTGTGTGTGTGTGTGTGTGTTCTCAGCGCTGCTGGAGTCGGTGTGTGTGGAGTCGAGGGAGTTCTCTGATGTTCTCCAGATACTCTCCTCCAGCTATAAAGATTCTTCCTCCTCAGACATGTTTGCCTACGCCAACCCCTTCCTGGTCTACAACGAGGCTCTGGAGAAAGACGTAAGCACCATGTACCGCGGTGTAAATGTGTCAAAGACTGTGTCAAAGTCGCTTTGCTCGTTCCGTTGTGTGACGTCGTGAATGTTTTCATTGAACATTAAGGTTAGAATAATCTGGCCGTTTACTTTAGGGTTTCTAAGAAAATAAAATAAAACGGCATCATTAAATCATAAATAAATAAACGTAATAAACATCGGTGTTACTAATGTCTTCACAGTTCAATGAGAAGCGAAAGGAGCTGAAGCAAGAAGGACGGACGGAGAAGGAGCTGTCGGAGGGTTTCTGCTACCTGCTGTGTGACCAGCAGAAGGTACAAACACTTTACACGGTGTAAACACACACACAATCACTCTTTAATAGTCAAATAGCTTAATAGTGTTTAATTCACTGTAAGTCGGTGTGATTAAAGTTAAATCATATATATCCCGGGCCGCGCCGCCGCCGAAGTATGACATCAGATTAATACCAAAAATATTCAACTTAAAAAAATGTATTGAAAAACAAAACTGAACAGAAATAGGTAATTTTCCTTTTGTTTTTTTATTATTATTATCTTTGTTTGCAATCTTCATATTTTCGTTTGACCAGTAAAGGCTGCATTTTAATTATAAATCAGAAGCTCACGTTACGTGCACGCGCTGAAGTTCCGGTGCATTCACAGACGCGCACGCACGCACACGCACACACACACACACACACACACACACACACACACACACACACACACACCACTGTAGTAATGGCAAAACGTGCTGTTCCGCATCAATATGCTTCACAACATTTCACTCGGACTCCAAGAATCACACACGAGTCTTTCATTTCACTCGTACTTTTTACTGACTTCTTCAGCAACAGTAGTAACGAGGCAGCAAAAAATTGAATGCATTTCATATTATTATTATTATTATTATTATTATTATTATTATTATGTTACACTTGTCGTGTCGTCTGTCAGTCAAACCTGTGAAGAATCTTGTTATATTAATTTTTAAGTACAATGAAATCTGACACTTTAGCGGTTATTTTCTCTAAATGTGAAGCTCAATAAAACGTGTTTTAGCAATCACTTTCTCTAAAATTTGTATTTAATTATTAAATACTTAGCATAGTATTTTAATAATAGTATACTTATAGTAGAAATGCTTTATTATGAATCAGTAAAGGAGTGAAGAGGCTCAGCGCATTACATTGTATTTGTGCGCTGTAATAACAGAATTAGGAGAGCAACAAAACACGTAGTGACTCAGGGATCAAAAATAGAACAAAACTGTTTCTTTTTTTCGTTTCTAAAATGTAGAAATATAATCAAATCTAATTTTAAAAGGGTGCCTGACGTTTTAAAACAAAAAGCAAATATAGATTTTTTTCATATAAAAATTAACGAATATAGCGTTACAAATAAACACTATAATATGGTAATATTATAGTTATTATAATAAAATAATAAACACTAAACAAAAAAAAACAGACCTTTGCAAGTTACTGGAAGACTTGTCCTTGTCTATAAATAGTGTTTAATGACTGCACTTAATGGATTTTTTTTATACTATTGACAGATGCATCAACAGTTGTGAACATTTTAGTTAAATAAAATACAGATAAAATATTGCTCTTCTTATATTTTATCAAATATTTTTTTTTTATTTAAAAAAAAAAACTCTAAATCTTGTCAATTTCTCGTGAACCTAGGGTCTCGTATCGTGGGAAAAGTGTCCCACCCCTATCAAACATGTAACATAAATATCCATTAGTGCAACAGTGCTACTCTCTTCTTTTAAACTCTGCAGTGGGAGTCGAGGAAAGGCCAAAGAAGAAAATCCAAACGCTACACAAACTTTGTGTAACTTTTCAGTCTTCACTGATATAATTCTTCTAACGCCAGTGTTGTTTTTGCTGTCATACTGTAGGTTTCCGTGGTGTGTGAAAGAGGTCTGACCGTGGGCAGCAGTTGGATGAATATCTTGGGGAATCCCATGAAAGGTAAATCTCACCGTTTGAGATAAGTGGATTCATGTTTTCGCAGAAGTCGCAGTGAAATGTTGGCAGAGCATGGCTACTCACCTGAGACACAACGGCAGAAAAGAGCTAATATCCAGTGAGCGGCAGTTCTGTAGAGCAAACGCCTTGTAGAGGTCAGAGGAGAGTGACCAGACTGACCCGATGATGGACGGAGTGACTCTAATCACCACTGGCCAACACTCAGACCTTGAGGAAGCACAAGGCCACCTCCTCTGTCAGATAACAGCTACAATTCACACAGACTCATCACAATTGGACTATAGAAGATTGGACAAGGACTTCCTGATCTGATGAGTCTCCAGTTCTTAGAAGTTGTTAGAAACTCAACAGGAAATTACTTGATTTGATTTGATTATTGTTTTATGCACCAGTAAAAAATGAAAAATTATCATGCTACACACGTACTATAAAATGTCACAGTATTTTAGCTACGTACAGTAACGGAACGAATGCAAAGAATAAAACAATAATTACACCACGTAAAAAACGAAAAGTTGTTATGCTACACACGTACTATAAAATTTCACAGTATTTTAGCTACGTACAGTAACGGAACGAAATAATCATATATAATATACCCTGCTTCTCACTAGCACGCGTCCCCACGGAGATATTAATATTCAAAGTGTTTGAATGGGGGGATATGAGGCGTAAGCGCACGTTTGGGGTGGTCGCGGGGGGACATAGCGATTTGCATTGCGTCTGGCGAGGCCCGTCTCGAGCCGCTACGAGCATCCTCCGCCGAGATACGGTCGCGAGGGGGCGGAGACTTCGGCCGGCGAGCCCCCAGGTCGTTTGCGTTGCGCGACACGGGCGGGTCTTTAGGGGGTAACGGCTCACGAATCGACATCAGCGATTATAATTTATGCATACCTAATATAAAAATCAGCAAAGCCGTGAATCTGCAAACACATGTAATAAAGAAAACAAATCTGCGCAGCAGTGAATCCGCGATAGTCGAACCGCGAAGTAGCGAGGGAACACTGTATCTAATCCAAATACATACATGTCTGTGGCTTGCAAAACTTTTTTTCATAGAGTGGATGCGGCTTTTATGCAGGTGCGGCTTGTTTATCTTTTTTTTTTATTATTTTTATTCAAAAATAGAGCGGATGCGGCTTATATACAGGCTCATAGTCCAGAAAATACGGTAAATTGATGAAGTAATTGGTAAAAAATTAGTAATCAATTGCTTTTATTAAAAGTAAGATATAGAAAAAAGATATCTACAGGCAGTGCAACATACAACAACAGAAGGGTGTACACACGTGACATCATTACTAGAAAGGAAATGACTGGACATGATATTGCACACAGTGGTTGTTAAGAAACGCAAGCGTGAATTATGAGCGAGTTTGACCTGCTGTAACGACGGTCACAGTCTCCAGGTCTCAGTCCAGCGGAGCAGATGATCAAAACGTGGCAGAATAAAACAGAAATGCTTCCAGAACCGTGTTGGATCGTTAATCATGAAGGATCAAGGCTGTTCTGAAGGCAAAAGGCCGTGGAGTATGTACATTAATGCTTTATTCAAGCACTACTGAGAAAAGCAATTAAGAAATAAACTCGATTAAAATCAACTTATTAAAGAGATGAGTTTTATACACTCATTGGCTTTCTAAGTGCCAAATATGCTGAAATATCTATCTACTCTAAAATGTTTTGTTCTGATTACACTTTTTTTCGGTGTTCTACTGTTTTTTTTTTTTTTGACTAACTTACTTCAAATCAAGTTCTCTTCTACGTAAAACGAGTAGTGGCGTTTCCACTTGCGCTGATCAGGAGCTACAAAGTTGTCGTAAATGATCAAAATTGTGTTTCTTGATCTTTTCCATTTCAGGCGTTTACCTCTGTCGCTATTCAGACATTCTTCAGATCTGCCCAATCAAGATTGGATCTACAGGACACATTGTGATATTTAAAGTAATAAAGGTAAGAATATGAAGGTTCAATGTGTTTGGTTATTGAACTGGTGTGAACTGTGTAATCTTTTGTATCGTAGGGAAAAGGGAAGAGTATACACGACTCTATGCCCAGAAACATGGATCCTACGCCTAAATTTGACAGCCATTATTCCAAGAACTCCACTCAAGTAACGTCCTTTAATTCCCACCGAGCTTTTGAATTTACTCAGGTAAGACTTTTCTTAACTGTCAAATACTTTTATAACATTTATTGATGTATATCTTTGTTTGTTTGTTTCGCTTTTGATCCGACTACACTCAAAATACATCAATACTCACAAAGGCTCTTTTTAGTGCTTCAGAAAAGGTTGTTTTAAAAAGTGTGTCGGTGTGGCCACGAGGGGCAGAATCTAAATTGTGCTCTGCATTTAATCATGCGGTGAACTGTGGTCCATTTTTTTAAACGCTTGTTTTAACGCTCAAACATAGACATGTCTCACTTCCGGTATCGGCGGACTTTTGACGAGTACCGAGTACTTTAGAAAATGTGGTATCGAGCTCGATAGCGATATCCCTACTCCATTTCGGTCGTTTCCCTCGATGCTGTGTAAGCCTTTGATAGTCTGGAGCGCTCTTACCTGTGGTCAGTAATAGCTTTGGGATCCTCTTTTATTCATATGATTCAGGTGCTTTATATGAACCCCACAGCCGTGGTGCTAACAGGCAGTGTCTTAAAGTAGCTATAGGCTCACGGCAGGGTTGCCATTAATGTCCATTTCTGTTTGCACTCTCGCTTGAGCCACTTGCTCAGACTATACGCATAGACACAGGAATCGCTCCAGGTAACATCGGTGGAACTAACCCACAATAATATCTCGTTGTTTGCCGAGTGTGTAACTCGAGTGTGTTGTAAATAGGCTGTTATTCACTGAAACATCATCACATTCAGCCAATCCTACCTGTGTCTGTTCAATTGGCAGAAAATTGAATTGTCGTTTTTTCTCTCTCTCTCTTTAATTTGCAGCAATACTTTTACGAGTACATGGACTTTGACATTTCACCCCGGCCGAGACACGTCTGTCCGTACGCTGTGGTCTCGTTTCACCTCAAACAGCCTTCAAACGTCAGTCCTAAGCCCCCGTCTCTCCTCAGGTGAGACCCTCTCTCTCTCTCTCTCTGCCCTGTCCTTGTTGTTGTTTACAGATTTTAATTGTTTTTTTTATTTTGTCAACAGTAGATCATCAGAGTTAAACAAAGGTAAGGCCTGTTTTTTGTTCTGACATTCAATAGGAAGTGAATACATATACAGTATTAAGTGAAAGTGGCTATGGGAATGGGATGAATGTAAAAACAACAAACTTTCTGAAGTTAGTCCATCTGTAAACAAAAGATTTGTTATGATAATAAAAATGATGGTTGTCTTTATGAGATGCTGAATTAGCCACTTCAGAATCACAAGATTTAATATTAATATATAATTAATATAATGTATATTTAATAACGGGTGAGGATTCAACCAGCACACCAGATTAAAGAGCAAACTAAAATAAAAGATTTTTCTTGAACTATTTTACTGCTTTATGGCTTTATTCGTTTATTTTTGTATTTATTAATCTGAAATGTGTAATCTGTATGGTTAATTTTTGTTCATACTTCATTGATGATTTATTGTGTGAACAGGAACTGGCTTGTATTTGTGAGTGTAATGCACTATAATGCACTAATCTACCATTTTAAATGTGGTTCCATTATCAAGGCTGTAAAAAGGCACTTTAGCTGGACATGCTGTAGATGAGTAATTACTCCACCATATCGGAATAGCCGAGAATTGTGTAGTTTTGTATATATCGTGTTCACGCGGATATAAGCACCCCAAATTTATTTCCAATTTTAGAAGCTCAAAAACTTAGTGGAGTGCTTATTTGCATATTTCAAATATGTGCGTATTTATAAGCAGCCGTTTTCCTGATTTCAAGTTAGGAGAAATGGCAACTAAATGGAAATACGTCGTCTTTATGCAGCGGTGTGCGTGTGCGTGCTGTCCTCTTTTCTTTCTTTACGTTAATAATGGTGCCGGAGGCAACCGGACGTGCAGATGTGCTTTTATTGGCTGAATAACAAAATTAAAAAAAGAATTAGACACGAGGCAACCCTTAGCAGCGGCTAAACAACAAGCTGCTCTACTACGTCATGTCACTTGTAACCGAATTTAAAATAATTAACTAATAAACCTGAATAACAGAAAGAGCAGTGGCTACATAAAAAAATATTAATTTAAATACACAACATGGCTAACTCTCTGTCTGCAAGGGGACTAGTGCATGCAAAACAAACAAAAAAAAAAACTGCTTCGGCCGCTGCACAAACGTTCGAGGTTGCAATAAAATTAAAAATAGCCAAATTACTTTTTCATTCGTAATGGACAGATTTCTTCCTATTCGTAGTATGCACTGTGAGACTAAACCAGTGACTGATGTGGAAAAAAAAAAAGCCCTCAAACCCGTTCAATTGTTTGAAAAACAAGAGTTTTTTTTTTCACCTGCTTATAAGTTTTGAGTCGAGATGTAAAAGGAAGTCAAGTTTTGAAAGTTAAGCACTTTATTTTAACATTTATATACTTGCTTATATTTAAAAGTAGCAGTGCTTTTATGTCATAAGTTAGATAACATTGTAATTATATGCATCATTTGAATTAACATAACAATACGTGTGAAGGACATTTATTTTTACATCCTTTCAGCAGGCCAGTAGGCGTGTATATTACTGATTATGTACACCTGAGTGGGACAAGTTAAACATTTTAGTTTAAATTATGTTTTATACTCTTGATTGTAGCATTCATGAATAATGAATTATTTGCACAATTTATAAATATATACATTTTGTTTCATTTATTCATTGAAACTGTATCATTAATGTATGCATTTGCAATGCCTTGACTTTAGTAAAGTTAGTACACCATCTCAGCATTAAATGCAATGGTTCCACTAATAATTGCCATCATTTCTTTCGGTGTTTCGGTTTTCTGCCAGGTTTTTCTCTTTTTCAGCCAAGAATTTTCATTTCGGTGCATCACTAGTGCTTATATTTGCCTGTTAATTGTAATTACACATGTATTAAGTCAATTGTTATTCACACTGACAACGAAGCTGCAATATAAACAACACAAGGCAAACAGCGTGTTCACATATTGCTTTATTGAACCTTATGCACTCTTGATGCCTTTTTAAAAAAGCGAGTTATCTTGTGCTTTATGAAAAGTAAACTGCAGTAAATTTGATCAAGATTTCCGATGCTGTTCATTCCATTCCAAGCTGATTTTTTTTGACGTGTGTGTGTGTGTGTGTGTGTGTGTGTGTGTTTGTGTGTACACACAGTGCATTTTACACTTTAATAAGGGGCTATTATGATTCATACACAGCGTAGCTCCAAAGTTTTCCTGATTTATTGTGCTGAGCTAAACACATTTCTCACCGGATGGGTTAAAGTGCCTGATCATCCCACAGAGGCCGCCCGGAGCAGTGGGCAGTACTAGAGTTCTATGGTCATACCTGATTGGTTGTTTTGGTTCTTCTCGTACGAGATACAGTAATACCTCACCATTATGTGTTGAACGTATCTTTGGGCAGGTGGTGGTGTCTACACCGTGTGGCAGGGGGATTTCTTAAACGGGGGAGTTGACGTCTACCACATCAGCTTGCGATCGCTGTCTCTGCCCTTCTTGCCTTACAAACTGTGAGTTTTCTTCGTGCGTTGGAATCGTGCGTTGGAATATCGCCGAATGGTTTTGATCCCCGCTGTTATTTTGCCGCGTTTCTTCCAGTCCAAAGAAGATTGAGGTGGATAAGGTGATGAGTCTGGAGCAGGTGAAGCTGATGGTTCCGTCGGCTCTCTTCTCCTGGAACAACTACAGAGACAGTCATGAAGGTCAGCAGCTCCACGAGACCTTTCAGTTGTTCTAGGAAGGCCAAGCTCGTAACGTACGGAGTCAGATTAGTTCTGGAAATATTTGTTTGTTTCATAGAAAATTAATGTTTTATTTTTAAATGTGAATTTATTTTTGTCACTAATCTGTTTCCAGAGATCAGACCAATTTTTTTTAATTACATTTAAAACTGATTTGCAAAATGTGAATTCAGTTCAGTCGACCAGGCTCCAAAACATTAGCGCTAGAACATGTGGACCAGTTTAACCCACCAGCAAAACGAAACGACTACAAACAACATCTTCTAAACACAATAACAAATCATTATTCTCTTGTCCTCCTTTGATAAGAAAGACACTGTCGGTTTGTCAAAGTTATTATATTCATATTGACATGTACAGTATATCTTACAATTATGATATTTTGAGTCTAAATCTATTGGCATTTTGAAACTTAGTTAGTGTATTCAGCCTAAGTAGAGAAATTAGCCCGAGCTAAATTACCGTATTTTCTGGACTACAAGCCGCATCCACTCTATTAAAAAAAGTTCCCTATCAAGTGGTTCACTCACACTATGAATGGGCACTAGTGTCTCGCTCCCTCCTCTCCGGGAACAAGGGTTTCATCTCAACACACAGATATGTATGTTTTTGGAATAGATACAGTGTTCCCTCGCTACTATCGCGGATTCACGGCTTCGCAGATTTTTTTTTTTTATTAGGTATGTTTGCGGATTCACGGCTTTGCAGATTTTTTTAATACATATGCATAAATTATAAAATAAATATATCGAAATATTCGTACGCGACCGCGCGGCCCGCTGATGCCGGGCGTGTCTCGGCGGACGCGTGGAGTCCCTGTCGCGACCACCGCACGAGCCCCAGTAGCGGGAAACGCCGCGCTCGCGCCTGATATTCCCCCATTCAAACACTTTGAAAATTAATATCTCCGCGGCGATGTGTGCTAGGTATATTATATATTATATTTTTAGTACATACTGCTTAACAATCTTGTGCATTTACTGTTTTATTACTTCTGTTCCTGTGATTTTTGTACTGAGATGTTTGTTAACATTACTTTAATAAAGAATACTACATGAAAAAAAGATTTTTAAAAGTCTGAATTAGTGTTAAATAAATACGTAAATGTTGTGCCTCTACTTCGTGGATTTTCACCTATTGCAGTCGGGCTTGGAACTTATCTAGCCATAAACGAGAGTTCACTGTACTACAGGACCTTTACATGTATGTACATGTATGTAACTAAATAGATCCTTTTCTAACCTGTATTTTAACACGGCGGCAACTTTGCTGATTAAAACTTATGAAAATGATATCTGCTTAGAGCGGCCGTAGCGGTGAAAACAATACGGAGAATAGCTGCACCTGTGTATAAGCCGCATGCTTCAAAACCTATGAATAAAGTAGCGGCTTATAGTCCGGAAAATACGGTATTATAAAATCACAGCAATGTCCAGAAAATACAGATGCAATACACCTAAAATGCTGAACTAGTAGACGTTATTGTAGAGTGGTAAATATGCTTTAATGTAGTTTGTATTGTTTCATTTCAGTGTGTGGAAGTGGCATGTACTCCAGTCTGCTGGAAGTGCTGGAACACGACAAATCTCCAAAAAGTCTGTTTGCTTTGCTGCAGAAACTGGAGGAAAAAGGCCTGGTGAGTGTTGGTGTAATTGCTAAAATCATGTATAAATACACACACACACACACACACACACACACACACACACACACACACAAACCTTCACTAGATTCCAGCTAATCGGGACACATCTAAACTTGCGGTCTGGAATCCGTGTCGTGTTTTTTGGCCTGTAGTCTGCACTGAAAATACCGTCTTTACTTTTTTAATTATTTCGTAATGACTCTCTAACTTCACCTGGGAGATGTCAGTGTTCTGTTTTGAGCCACATATAAGTCCGATCTAAACGGATAAAAGCTTGTTAAAGGTGTTTGTCTGCACTTTTAATCAGACCTGGATCATGGTGATCACGGCTGTTTATTCACACACTCTCTTTGCCCCCCTTTTTACCAGTAATCAATCAATTTTTTAAAGATGTTAAGTATATATGAAATAGAAGTATATGAAATAAAGATAAGTATTTCATTTATATATTAAATATAAGAAGTCTGCGCTTCTGTTGTTTATTTTTGCGAGCAAGGGTGAAACTGTTCTGAGGTAAAGCCCTTGATGAGTCGAGCCCCCCACTTTATGAGCCAGAAATCTTAAGGGAAAATATACTTGAGTCAATGCGATACTAAAACATACTTCAAAATTGTCTGTGCACCTCGTAAACCAGAAAGAATGTGTGTTTTGAAGGTTTCAGAGTAGATGTTCATTAGTGGTGCACCTTCTATTCCAATAATACAGTAATGAGATTTGTATCAGGCGTTTAGAATTTGTCACGATGAAGCGTAATGAACCGCATGTGTAAATATCGCTAAGGTTAATAACGTGTGGTACAGTGATATGATGATTATGTTACAGGTGTTGGTGAACATGGTCAACGACAGAGGTTTCCTCTTCTTGCTTTCCGCCAGTCAGATGAGTAACTACTACAGTAAGTTATCCTGATTGACACTAGTTTTGGTTTTGTGTGTGTGTGTGTGTGTGTGTGTGTGTGTGTGTCATCAAGCTGATTTAAATATTAGTCAAACATCACACGTGAACGCAACATGCAGTTTTTTTAATAATTGGTTGTCTATGCAGAAGTTCTTATGTTTTATTCAAAAGATACAATTTTGTCAGTGTGGCCACTTTGTCAACACACACACACACACACACACACACACACACACACACACACACACACACACACACACACACATATATTCTGAAAATGTTATCTATTGTATTTTTATACAATTTTATCTTATTGTATTCTTTGTCTCAGAATAATTGTCCAAAATAAAATACATTCAGATTGTATTTGTCACAGACATATATTATACACCATGGTACACCATGCAGTGTTTTTCTGCATTTGACCCATCCAAAACTAACCGGTGCGGTGCCCGGGGGGCGTGTGGGGGTTCAGTGTCTTGCCCAAGGACACTTGGTTTAGTGGTCCAAGGAAGTAGACAGTGAAGTAATGAGCATGGGAATATACAGTGGTTGGATTTTATACAAGTGAATAGGAAGTGTGCAAAAAGTGGCTAACCAAATATACAAAAACGTGCCATGAACTGTGCAACAATTGTAACAATGCAAGTAAAACAAGTGGCAGTGCAGTGAAGTACAGGCTGTTCAACTGCTGGTTAATGCAGAAACAGCTGTCGGGGGAAAAAAAAACAAGTTCAGTTAGACAATGATGGCTAAACAATGTCTCGGTGCCGTACCTGTTCTTTTTTTGAAAAGAAATTGATGATCTCGATAATCTAAAATAAATCATATTGACGCTTGTGGTTGTGAAGTGGCAAACTGAAACTTAAAAATGTAAATCATGGGTTCCAGTACTTTTTCCAAATCGGACTAAAATGCATTTGTGAATTGTCCTAGATGTGCATGTGTGTGTGTGTGTGTGTGTGTGTGTGTCGTCTGTTCTCATAAACATAATCTTTGTTTTTTGACAGGTCGGCAGAGCACGTGGCAAATGTCTCGCATTCAAGCTCTTTTTATTTACAGCGAGAAACGCGAAACGGTAAATATTGGTAAGTATTTTAATAATTTTATTTTACTGCATTGTTTGATTCCATTTTAAAATTCATTCAAAAAATGTACATCGGTATTACAACTGTAGCCAAATGAACATTCGCTGCAAACAGAAGTTTGTGTTGGAAATTGTCACATTATAATTTTGTTTAAAAAATTGTTTTTATACATGTTGATAATTTATACTTTTGTTGAAATGAAAATGAAATGAAAATCCTTTTGATGGAAATACATTTAATAGTAGTAACTTGTAGCTATTGTAGTCAGGGGAACTTACGCAAGACTTTTACTTTATGAAAATGTAATCGAGAAATCGAGGAAAACTTTTCCACGAGTGAGGGGAGTTTATTTTGTATAGTCGTACTGCTGAACTATACCGAGAGCCATGTTCATCGGCAGGTAAAGATGTAAAACCGACCGCGACTCATCTCCTTAATATCCAATCAGATTTTCACCAATGTTTTCAGTTTGTAATGTCTAATTGTCATATGACAGTTTTTTTTCCAGGAACATGAACAAATAAATCCAATGACATAAATAAAGTGTTAGAAGTAATAATAAACTAAATGCAACAATTAATACTGGGACAGAGACGACAAACCAAATAGCAGCGTAGATCAGCGCTAACGTTAGCGAGAAACAAAGTCCATACGCAGGCAAAAGCGTTGGAGCGGAAACACGTTAGTAAAAAGGAAGAACACGGGCGAGGAGTCAAAAAATGGGATCATGAGAGACGTTTCTATCACTAGAATAGATTTTCCTTTATTATTCGAGTAAAACTACATCAAACTGATATTAACCACAAGAAAGGTTTGTTAAAAGAAGAAACAGAAGTCTTTTAAGAGAAGTATTTAGCCAGACAATTTTGTTAGTGTTTTTTTCGTCATGTTGGCGTGAATACGGGTACTATGATTTACGTGTGAAATAAAAAGGTGTAAATATGCGTGTTAATGATTTGAAGAAAAGTCAAGTGGAGCGTTTAAATTCTGCTCCGCATTGAATCCACCGAGTGAAGTTAGAAGAGGAGGACAGTGAGTTTGTCAGTAATACACACAGTCATGATGAGCGCATCCACCTCTCTCCTCAATTTGGTGTTTAATGGGAGGTCGCGTTCCTCTTCCAGCGCCAGACGGCTGCAAGAGCTTCAGAGCCGTGGAGTCCTGGAGCGACGTGGTCCCTCGGCACTCGCTCTTCGTCTCCGCCCTTCACTCGGCTCTGATGGCGGCCCGTGCCGACCTTCCCGAGAACCTCGCCGGCTCTGTGGAGCAGAAGATCTACGACTACTTCAGCTCTCTCTTCAAGAGCAAAACCGTCCGGCTCCTCAACACCGACTATAATCCCAAACTGGACAGCAAGCGGAAGCTCTTCCCTGCGCCGAGGAAGAAGAAGAGCGTGGAGAGCCTGCTGCGGTCCTACCTCACCAAGCCCAGCGCCTACACCATCCTCCTCGCCGCGCTCAGCACAAACGTGGAGAAACTTCTGTCGAGCTCCAGCCTCAGCGGCCGAGAAGCCCAGGCGCAGGACAGTCCGGAGAAGGTTAAGGAGCTGCTGAAACTCTTGCAGCTCAACAAGAACCTGAAGGAACTGTCTGGAACAGCTGAGAGAGAAGGTTTGACTGAGAGCGACCACACCAGACCAGAGCAGCAGCGTCAACACACAGTAGAGGAGCTGGAGAGAGGTAAGAGCTGATCATCTCTCTCTCTCTCTTTCTCTCTCTCTCTCTCTCTCTCTCTTTCTCCCTCTCTCTGTGTCTATATCTCTCTCTCTCTCTTTCTCCCTCTCTGTGTCTATATCTCTCTCTGTCTATCTTTCTTTCCCTCTGCCCCCCCCAGTCTCTCTCT
>CM051497.1:181486-195469 GCA_028031935.1 Paedocypris micromegethes
TCTCTCTCTCTCTCTCTCTCTCTCTCTCTAAAATAATATTGAATTATTTTATTATATTATTAAACTCAATTATGAATAATTGACTTTATTTATAATCACTCTATTCCAGGCCAGAAATAAATATAAAATAGTACAATACTGTATTTTTTTTTTGGTTTGGTTTGGTAGAAGAACGTGAGTGAGTTTTCATTTTCACTGCAGATTGTTGGTCCTCGACTTCCATCTGGTGCTTTAAAGGAAATATTACACGTCTAGAATTTTTTTTTGTTATTATTGTTTATAGATTTAATGGTTAGATCAGGTCTTTAAAATGAACAAAAATACTCACACATGTAATCTGTTGTTGGTACAGGGATCTGAAACCTTAAACCATTTAATGAACCAGAGTTGAACAGCAGCATTTATATAAACCGATTTAGATTTGGGATTTAATTAAACATCATTGATCATTGATTTGTGCGCTTTGAGACAGTTAAAACTGTGAAAAGCGCCTTACAAATACTCATTATTTATTATTATTATTATTATTATTATCAGCGCACAGACATCTACTGTAAATACAAGTGCAGACGTGCGTCACTTGCTCACTGAGATTATAGGGTTAATTCTTACATACATTTCTAGTTTTTTTTTAACTCCTGTCGGATGCGTTAGTTTGACGTTTCTCACTCCGAGGCAGATTGTAATTCAACACAATGAAAACAGTTACTAATCTCTTGAAATTCTTTATTAAAGTCTACATCTCATTTAATGAGGAGTTTAGCCAAATGCGAGGTGTTAGCGCCTTTAAAAGAACTATAAAATCAAGCTGGTAAGCGTTGACCTTACCCAGCGTGAGGAAATCTGTTCTCTGTTGGTTTGTGCTTCCAGACAGCGAGGCTCAGTTATCGCCACGCCTACAAGACACAGACCTCAGGAACGACCAAACTTACAGCGTGATGAAAATCTTCGAAGTCCTCGAATGCCTCAAAAAATCCAGCCTGGACACTGATCTGCGCACGGACGCGGCCCAGGGGGCACGAGAGGTCATCAAGCAGATTCAGGACCTGACCAGAGGCGTCGCTCAGCCAGAGACGGAGAACACGCCACACATACCAACAGACCGTGATATTGACCTACGAAAAGGTTCCTTTGATCAACCGAGACCACCAGCGTCTCCTGAGGTAGGTGAAAAGCTTGAGGATGACCACTGCTCTGGCTTTTCAGACAATGATGGATTGAAAGTGCTAAAGTTTTATTTATGATTATCACATTTTCCTAATAAGAAAAGCAGATTGTTTTTAAAAAGCACGACAAGCTAAAGGGGAATTAAAAAAGCATAGTATGTTAATAGCATTCATTGTTCTTGAGATTGTTCTGGTGAAACGGAATGAAACATTTCATAATATTTCAAGATTCAAGAATGTCTTTCGCACTTTATCCTTTTTTTGTGAATTGTTATTGTGTTACCGTTTGTGTTACCGTACACGTGACGCTCAACGTGACTGTCAAACGTGACTTTTCTTTTAACTAGTTAATCGCACTTTCCTGACCAAATTAATCACAATTAATCGCGATTAAAAGACTGAAGCTTGTAATATTGGATATTGAGGTGTAATATGTAAATTAATGTAAACTCAACACTAAATAAAATTAAATATTAAACACACAAAAAGGTCAATTTTGGTCTTACATAAAAGTGTTATCCATCAGCTGAAAGTTTGAAGTACATATTTTTTAGGGTACACTCTTAATAAAAACAGAACGTTGTAAAAACAACAACAACAATAATAATAATAATACAACTAAGAAGTTTTGCCTTCTAATCAAATCTAATCAAGCTGCTGAGAGGAAGGTCAGTTTTATAGCTTCTTTAACCAGCTAAACGGTTTCCTATCATCCATTATCCTTCTGACACCATCAGCAAACACACTGTAGCATTAAAACACTGGAGTGACAGTTACTGGGTTACACTGATGTAGATATTGCACCAAAAACACAGACGTTTACAGCTAGAACAGTTAGCAACCACATTAGCAATGTGTAGAGTGTATTTCTGATGAGTTTAAAGTCACTTTCATTGACAAAAACTGTACTTTTCTTTCAGAAATAAGGGCATTTGAAAGTGAGCCCAAACTATTGAACGTTAACGTATGTGGTGATAAAGGTTGATACTAATATACTGTTGAATTACCATTGTGTTGTTTCAGGAGGAAAAGGCTGAAAGCCTGAGTAGTTTAGAAGCCTTCAGCCCTTGTTCAGACTCAGAAGGACGACCGCAGGGAGTGAATCTGCTCGAGGGAAAGACCATTCCGTGGGTTCTAATACCCATCACCGGTAAAGTTACTCTAATCAACATCTTGAGAAAGTTGTTTTTTGATGTCTTTTGAGTCAGAGTCAGAGTCAGAGTCAGAGTCAGAGTCAGAGTCAGAGTCAGAGTCAGAGTCAGAGTCAGCGAGTCAGAGTCAGCGAGTCAGCGTTTCTCAGATAGTTTCCCTTGCATAGAAGCTTGCATAGCAGCCAATGGCGACAGAATCGTGCTCTTGGAGGCGGAGCCACTGAGGCAAAGACACAGATCCGCCTCCATTGCCTCTGCAATAGCAAGAAGCTGAGGTTCTTTAGAAAGTTTTGAGTCGTCCGGATGATCAATACATTTTTGAACCTTCAGCAAGTGTGTTTTCTGTGGATGATGCGTTTGTAGCTTCAGCGTTGTGATTGCCCGTGTGTTTAGGTCTCAACACGGACCGATACGACCAGGGACAGACGGACCACCACCAAGAAGACCCGCGCTTCCTGTCCAACCCCACTGAGTGTGTGAGCGACACCACAGAGCAGTCACTCGCCTCTCCGGCCAATCACAGCCTCGCTAGACCCCAGCCGGTGCTGAGTGAAGACCTGGAGACGTCAGCTTCTCCCACAGAGCGGCTGATGGCGTGTGTGGACCGCATGGTTGGCGAGGTCGTCTCGGGCTTTTCAAATGAAGTGGAAGAACTGTTGAAGAATCGACACGTTCCTTTCGTTTCGTGGCCAAGCCACCAGGGCAAGCGAGATCTCCGCTCTGGTGTCCCTCAGCTTTCTGGCTTCGCCTCCGCCCTCAACACCAGAGCCACTCCAGACGCCGTCTGTGCTCAGACTGTACGCCAGCACATCGGCTCTTTTCACCAGATCTTGATGGTGTTCAAGGACTCCCAGTGTGGTGAAGAAAGATCTCGTCCGTGTGAGGAACCTACAGCACAGTCTCTTCCAGGAGCATCTGAGAACACCAGCCTGAGTGCTCCACCCCAACAGTCCGCTCTCTCCGACACCAGCCAACACAGCCGTCAGTCTGAGGTGAGGCCAGTGCAGGAAGACGTCTCTCACACACGCAGCCGTGAAGATGCTGAACCTTCTCAGTGCCGAGACGTCCCGGCAGAAAACACCAACTCCACGCAGCTCCGACCAGAGGACACCAGAAGAGCCGGTTTGGTGGAGCTGCTCAAAGACGTCCAGACGGACACGGTGCACTTCTACGTCCATGATCTGATGGAGGATGAAAGTTCCTTCGGCTGGAGAACAAAGGTGTGTCGCCACCTCCTGGTCAGCTGGTCAGTGGTTGGGAGTTGGACTTGTGTCTAAGAGGTTGCAGGTTCGGGTCCCGGTCCGACTGGTTCTATAGTGTGCGTGATAAAGACACTTGAGGTGAAGGCTGCCCACTGCTCCGGCCTCGTGTGTGTGCGTGTGCGTGTCACTTCAGCCGTGCTCGCTGTGTGTTTGCGTTGAGTTGAAATGTTGTGCTACTTTGTGTTGATGCCACAGGTTTATTTGGAGACGCTGGGATGCGTGGACAATAACCCTCGTCGCTTTCTAGAAGACACACACTCTCAAGCTAAACTGCTGGTCATCATTCAGAACGACGACATTGCTACTCGCCTTCACACGGTCAGTCGCTACTCGACATCTTATAAAGTAGAGGACTAAAACAAATAGAATCCAGTTGATGCTAAAATACCTTTTACGCAATAGTGTGTGTGTGTGTGTGTGTGTGTGTGTGCTTTGTTAGAGGTTGGTCACTTATGTGGAATAAAGTAAGAATTGTGTTTGTAAATCCTAGTTTAATAAAAAATAGATGAGTGAGTTATACCACAATTTCTGTCACCGCAAAAAGCAGAGTTGCCTCGCTCTTAAGATTTTGAATTATTTCAGCCACTGGTCAAACTGTCAAGCAGTTAAACTCTTGTTCTTAACTCTACTGGTCAACAAGGTAAATTCTTCACTGGCAACCAGTCAAACTGTCCAATGGTCAACCAGTCAAACTCTCTACTGAGAAACCTAACTGGTTGACCAGTAAAGAGTGGTCGACCATTTGACCAGTGGAGAGTTTGACGTGGTTACTCTGCAGTGGAAACTCTCCACTGGTCAAACTCTCAAGCAGTTAAACTCTCCACTGGTCAACATGGTTTTTTCTCCAGTGATCAACCAGTCAAACTCACCACTGGTCAACCAGTCAAACTGTCAACCAGTCAAACTCACCACTGGTCAACCAGTCAAACTGTCAACCAATCAAACTCACCACTGGTCAACCAGTCAAACTCACCACTGGTCACCAGTCAAACTGTCAACTAGTCAACTCACCACTGGTCAACCAGTCAAACTCACCACTGGTCACCAGTCAACTGTCAACCAGTCAAACTCACCACTGGTCAACTAGTCAAACTTCAACCAGTCAAACTCACCACTGGTCAACCAGTCAAACTGTCAACCAGTCAAACTCCACTCACTCAAACTGTCAACAGTCAAACTCACCACTGGTCACACCACGTCAAAACTCACCACTGGTCAACCAGTCCAACTCACCACTGGACGTCAAATTCACAGTCAAACACTGTCAACCAGTCACACTCACCACTGGTCAACCAGTCAAACTCACCACTGGTCAACTAGTCAAACTGTTAACCAGTCAAACTCCCACTGGTCAAACAGTCAAACTCACCACTGGTCAACCAGTCAAACTGTCAACTAGTCAAACTCACCACTGGTCAACCAGTCAAACTCACCACTGGTCAACCAGTCAAAACTCACCACTGGTCAAACCAGTCAAACTCACCACTGGTCAAAAGTCAAACTGTCAAACAGTCAAACTCACCACTGGTCAACCAGTCAAACTCACCACTGGTCAACCAGTCAAAATGTCAACCAGTCAAAACTCACCACTGGTCAACCAGTCAAACTGTCAACCAATCAACTCACCACTGGTCAACAGTCAAAACTCACCACTGGTCAACAGTCAAACTGTCAACTAGTCAAACTCACCACTGGTCAACCAGTCAAACTCACCACTGGTCAACCAGTCAAACTGTCAACTAGTCCAACTCACCACTGGTCAACCAGTCAAACTCACCACTGGTCAACCAGTCAACTGTCCAACCAGTCAACTCACCACCGTCAACCAGTCAAACTCACCACTGGTCAACAGTCAAACTCACCACTGGTCAACTAGTCAAACTGTCAACCAGTCAAACTCACCACTGGTCAACCAGTCAAACTCACCCTGGTCAACCAGTCAAACTGTCAACTAGTCAAACTCACCACTGGTCAACCAGTCAAACTCAACCACTGGTCAACCAGTCAAACTGTCACCAGTCAAACTCACCACTGGTCAACCAGTCAAACTCACCACTGGTCAACCAGTCAAACTGTCAACTAGTCAACTCACCACTGGTCAACCAGTCAAACTCACCACTGGTCACCAGTCAACTGTCAACTAGTCAAACTCACCACTGGTCAACCAGTCAAACTGTCAACCAGTCAAACTCACCACTGGTCAACCAGTCAAACTGTCAACCAGTCAAACTCACACTGGTCAACCAGTCAAACTGTCAACCAGTCAAACTCAACCACTGGTCAACCAGTCAAACTGTCAACCAGTCAAACTCACCACTGGTCAACCAGTCAAACGTCAACCAGTCAAACTCACCACTGGTCAACCAGTCAACTGTCAACCAGTCAAACTCACCACTGGTCAACCAGTCAAACTGTCAACCAGTCAACTCACCACTGGTCAACCAGTCAAACTCACCACTGGTCAACCAGTCAACTGTCAACTCTGTCAACTACCACTGTCAACCAGTCAAACTCACCACTGGTCAACCAGTCAAACTCACCACTGGTCACTAGTCAAACTGTTAACCAGTCAAACTCACCACTGGTCAACCAGTCAAACTCACCACTGGTCAACCAGTCAAACTGTCAACTAGTCAAACTCACCACTGGTCAACCAGTCAAACTCACCACTGGTCAACCAGTCAAACTCACCACTGGTCAACCAGTCAAACTCACCACTGGTCAACCAGTCAAACTCACCACTGGTCAACTAGTCAAACTGTCAAACAGTCAAACTCACCACTGGTCAACCAGTCAAACTCACCACTGGTCAACCAGTCAAACTGTCAACTAGTCAAACTCACCACTGGTCAACCAGTCAAACTCACCACTGGTCAACCAGTCAAACTGTCAACCAGTCAAACTCACCACTGGTCAACCAGTCAACACTGTCAACATCAAACTCACCACTGGTCAACCAGTCAAACTCACCACTGGTCAACCAGTCAAACTGTCAACTAGTCAACTCACCACTGGTCAACCAGTCAAACTCACCACTGGTCAACAACAGTCAACCACTGTCAACCAGTCAAACTCACCACTGTCAACCAGTCAAACTCACCACTGGTCAACCAGTCAAACTGTCAACAGCAATACCATCAACAGTCAACACCACTGGTCAAACAGTCATCACACTGGTCACTAGTCACTGTCAACCAGTCAAACTCACCACTGGTCAACCAGTCAAACTGTCAACTAGTCAACTCACCACTGGTCAACCAGTCAAACTCACCACTGGTCAACCAGTCAAACTGTCAACCAGTCAAACTCACCACTGGTCAACCAGTCAACTCACCACTGGTCAACCAGTCAAACTCACCACTGGTCAACCAGTCAAACTGTCAACCAGTCAAACTCACCACTGGTCAACCAGTCAAACTCACACTGGCAACCAGTCAACTGCAACTAGTCAAACTCACCACTGGTCAACCAGTCAAACTCACCACTGGTCAACCAGTCAAACTGGTCAACCAGTCAAACTCACCACTGGTCAACCAGTCAAACTGTCAACCAGTCAAACTCACCACTGGTCAACCAGTCAAACTCACCACTGGTCAACCAGTCAAACTGTCAACTAGTCAAACTCACCACTGGTCAACCAGTCAAACTCACCACTGGTCAACCAGTCAAACTGTCAACACAGTCAAACTCACCACTGGTCAACCAGTCAAACTGTCAACCAGTCAAACTCACCACTGGTCAACCAGTCAAACTGTCAACCAGTCAAACTCACCACTGGTCAACCAGTCAAACTGTCAACCAGTCAAACTCACCACTGGTCAACCAGTCAAACTCCCACTGGTCAACCAGTCAAACTCACCACTGGTCAACTAGTCAAACTGTCAACCAGTCAAACTCACCACTGGTCAACCAGTCAAACTGTCAACCAGTCAAACTCACCCACTGGTCAACCAGTCAAACTCACCACTGGTCAACCAGTCAAACTGTCAACGTCAAACTCACCACTGGTCAACCAGTCAAACTCACCACTGGTCAACTAGTCAACTGTCAACCAGTCAAACTCACCACTGGTCAACCAGTCAAACTCCCACTGGTCAACCAGTCAAACTGTCAACTAGTCAACTCACCACTGTCAACAGTACACCACTGGTCAACCAGTCAAACTGTCAACCAGTCAAACTCACACTGGTCAACCAGTCAACTCACCACTGGTCAACCAGTCAAACTCACCACTGGTCAACTAGTCAAACTGTCAACCAGTCAAACTCACCACTGGTCAACCAGTCAAACTCACCACTGGTCAACCAGTCAAACTGTCAACCAGTCAAACTCACCACTGGTCAACCAGTCAAACTCACCACTGGTCAACCAGTCAAACTGTCAACCAGTCAAACTCACCACTGGTCAACCAGTCAAACTCACCACTGGTCAACCAGTCAAACTGTCAACAGTCAAACTCACCACTGGTCAACCAGTCAAACTCACCACTGGTCAACCAGTCAAACTGTCAACAGTCAAACTCACCACTGGTCAACCAGTCAAACTGTCAACCAGTCAACTCACCACTGGTCAACCAGTCAAACTGTCAACCAGTCACTCACCACTGTCAACCAGTCAACCACTGGTCAACCAGTCAAACTCACCACTGGTCAACCAGTCAAACTGTCAACCAGTCAAACTCACCACTGGTCAACCAGTCAAACTGTCAACCAGTCAAACTCACCACTGGTCAACCAGTCAAACTGTCAACCAGTCAAACTCACCACTGGTCAACCAGTCAAACTGTCAACCAGTCAAACTCACCACTGGTCAACCAGTCAAACTCACCACTGGTCAACCAGTCAAACTGTCAACCAGTCAAACTCACCACTGGTCAACCAGTCAAACTCACCACTGGTCAACCAGTCAAACTGTCAACCAGTCAAACTCACCACTGGTCAACCAGTCAAACTCACCACTGTCAACCAGTCATCACACTCCAGTCAAACTGTCAACCAGTCAAACTCACCACTGGTCAACCAGTCAAACTCACCATGGTCAACCAGTCAAACTCACCACTGTCAACCAGTCAAACTCACCACTGGTCAACCAGTCAAACTCACCACTGGTCAACAGTCAAACTGTCAACAGTCAAACTCACCACTGGTCAACCAGTCAAACTCACCACTGTCAACTGTCAACCAGTCAAACTCACCACTGGTCAACCAGTCAAACTGTCAACATCAAACTCACCACTGGTCAACCAGTCAAACTCACCACTGGTCAACCAGTCAAACTGTCAACAGTCAAACTCACCACTGGTCAACCAGTCAAACTCACCACTGGTCAACCAGTCAAACTGTCAACAGTCAAACTCACCACTGGTCAACCAGTCAAACTCACCACTGGTCAACCAGTCAAACTGTCAACCAGTCAAACTCACCACCGGTCAACCAGTCAAACTCACCACTGGTCAACAGTCAAACTCACCACTGGTCAACAGTCAAACTGTCAACCAGTCAAACTCACCACTGGTCAACCAGTCAAACTCACCACTGGTCAACCAGTCAAACTGTCAACTAGTCAAACTCACCACTGGTCAACCAGTCAAACTCACCACTGGTCAACCAGTCAAACTGTCAACCAGTCAAACTCACCACTGGTCAACCAGTCAAACTCACCACTGGTCAACCAGTCAAACTGTCAACTAGTCAAACTCACCACTGGTCAACCAGTCAAACTCACCACTGGTCAACCAGTCAAACTGTCAACTAGTCAACTCACCACTGGTCAACCAGCAACTGTCAACCAGTCAAACTCACCACTGGTCAACCAGTCAAACTGTCAACCAGTCAAACTCACCACTGGTCAACCAGTCAAACTCACCACTGGTCAACCAGTCAAACTCACCACTGGTCAACCAGTCAAACTGTCAACCAGTCAAACTCACCACTGGTCAACCAGTCAAACTGTCAACCAGTCAAACTCACCACTGGTCAACCAGTCAAACTGTCAACCAGTCAAACTCACCACTGGTCAACCAGTCAAACTGTCAACCAGTCAAACTCACCACTGGTCAACCAGTCAAACTCACCACTGGTCAACCAGTCAAACTGTCAACAGTCAAACTCACCACTGGTCAACCAGTCAAACTCACCACTGGTCAACCAGTCAAACTGTCAACCAGTCAAACTCACCACTGGTCAACCAGTCAAACTGTCAACCAGTCAAACTCACCACTGGTCAACCAGTCAAACTCACCACTGGTCAACCAGTCAACTGTCAACTAGTCAACTCACCACTGGTCAACCAGTCAAACTCACCACTGGTCAACCAGTCAAACTCACCACTCACTCACTCGTGTCAACCAGTCAAACTCACCAACTGGAATCAAAGATCATCAAACTGTCAACCAGTCAAACTCACCACTGGTCAACCAGTCAAACTCACCACTGGTCAACCAGTCAAACTGTCAACAGTCAAACTCACCACTGTCACGTCAACCCAGTCAAACTCACCACTGGTCAACCAGTCAAACTCACCACTGGTCAACCAGTCAAACTGTCAACAGTCAAACTCACCACTGGTCAACCAGTCAAACTCACCACTGGTCAACCAGTCAAACTGTCAACCAGTCAAACTCACCATGTCAACCAGTCAAACTCACCACTGGTCAACCAGTCAAACTCACCACTGGTCAACCAGTCAAACTCACCACTGGTCAACCAGTCAAACTACCACGGTCAACCAGTCAAACTCACCACTGGTCAACCAGTCAAACTGTCAACAGTCAAACTCACCACTGGTCAACCAGTCAAACTCACCACTGGTCAACCAGTCAAACTGTCAACCAGTCAAACTCACCACTGGTCAACCAGTCAAACTGTCAACCAGTCAAACTCACCACTGGTCAACCAGTCAAACTCACCACTGGTCAACCAGTCAAACTGTCAACTAGTCAAACTCACCACTGGTCAACCAGTCAAACTCACCACTGGTCAACCAGTCAAACTGTCAACCAGTCAAACTCACCACTGGTCAACCAGTCAAACTCACCACTGGTCAACCAGTCAAACTGTCAACAGTCAAACTCACCACTGGTCAACCAGTCAAACTCACCACTGGTCAACCAGTCAAACTGTCAACAGTCAAACTCACCACTGGTCAACCAGTCAAACTGTCAACCAGTCAAACTCACCACTGGTCAACCAGTCAAACTGTCAACCAGTCAAACTCACCACTGGTCAACCAGTCAAACTCACCACTGGTCAACCAGTCAAACTGTCAACTAGTCAAACTCACCACTGGTCAACCAGTCAAACTCACCACTGGTCAACCAGTCAAACTGTCAACCAGTCAAACTCACCACTGGTCAACCAGTCAAACTCACCACTGGTCAACCAGTCAAACTGTCAACCAGTCAAACTCACCACTGGTCAACCAGTCAAACTGTCAACCAGTCAAACTCACCACTGGTCAACCAGTCAACTCACCACTGGTCAACCAGTCAAACTCACCACTGGTCAACCAGTCAAACTCACCACTGGTCAACAGTCAAACTGTCAACCAGTCAAACTCACCACTGGTCAACCAGTCAAACTCACCACTGGTCAACCAGTCAAACTGTCAACCAGTCAAACTCACCACTGGTCAACCAGTCAAACTGTCAACCAATCAAACTCACCACTGGTCAACCAGTCAAACTCACCACTGGTCAACCAGTCAAACTGTCAACCAGTCAAACTCACCACTGGTCAACCAGTCAAACTCACCACTGGTCAACCAGTCAAACTGTCAACCAGTCAAACTCACCACTGGTCAACCAGTCAAACTCACCACTGGTCAACCAGTCAAACTGTCAACTAGTCAAACTCACCACTGGTCAACCAGTCAAACTCACCACTGGTCAACCAGTCAAACTGTCAACAGTCAAACTCACCACTGGTCAACCAGTAACTGTCAACCAGTCAAACTCACCACTGGTCAACCAGTCAAACTGTCAACCAGTCAAACTCACCACTGGTCAACCAGTCAAACTCACCACTGGTCAACCAGTCAAACTCACCACTGGTCAACCAGTCAAACTGTCAACAGTCAAACTCACCACTGGTCAACCAGTCAAACTCACCACTGGTCAACCAGTCAAACTGTCAACCAGTCAAACTCACCACTGGTCAACCAGTCAAACTCACCACTGGTCAACCAGTCAAACTGTCAATAGTCAAACTCACCACTGGTCAACCAGTCAAACTCACCACTGGTCAACCAGTCAAACTGTCAACTAGTCAAACTCACCACTGGTCAACCAGTCAAACTGTCAACCAGTCAAACTCACCACTGGTCAACCAGTCAAACTGTCAACCAGTCAAACTCACCACTGGTCAACCAGTCAAACTCACCACTGTCAACCAGTCAAACTCACCACTGTCAACCAGTCAAACTCACCACTGGTCAACCAGTCAAACTGTCAACCAGTCAAACTCACCACTGGTCAACCAGTCAAACTCACCACTGGTCAACCAGTCAAACTGGTCATCACCTGGTCCCAGAGACATTAGGATCAAGTGTAACGATGTTGTGTGTTGTGAAGATTTAACAATGTTGTGTTTGCGTCTGTAGATTCCCGCCTTGGTTTCTCTGAAGAATCATCCCCGTGTGACGTTTGCTGGTGTGGAGGACGACGTTCAGCACCACAGCTATGAGCAGCTCTTCCAGTCTGGAGGTTTTGTGGTGTCAGATGAATCCGTCTTGAATCCCGACCTCAGCACGCCAGGTACTTCCTCTAACAGCTTTCCCGCTGTCGGCTAAACTTCCCTTTGCTCGGTTTGCTTTCCAGAGAAGCTTCTAGACATTCTTTGTTGCATTGAGAAGCAGAACTGTACTCAGAACCCCTGGATTTGGAGGTTGCACCTTAAAGCCTACAGAAAGCTCAAGGAAATCAGCAGGTTTGGCTTTATCGTTTTATTACCTTAACATACTGACCTTGGGAATTCAGCTCACGCAAGTACAAAGTAAAAATATGCAAGATAAAAAAAAGACAAGTGTTTTTGCTGTCTATTTGACGTGTAAAGAAGATTAAACATTGTTTCACACACGTCTGGACTCTCGTCTCCCTGCACGCTAGCGGTAAGAAAAAGACGCGCTCCCTTCGCATAGCGGAAATATTTCAGAACTCGCGACGACATTTTTGCAGCAACGCATTTAGTTACTGTGGATATTGGTCGTAACCTTCTTTAGGGCGTTCAGACACTTCTCCTCTATACTTTACTTTTGAAAATGCCAGTTTTATTGTTTGTTGAGGAACCATTGGGTTGCCGTGGCATCTCTGCATGAGAGTCACGTTGCGTGTGGTGAGTCTACACGAGGGTGGTGATAAACTGCCGAGGTGAGTCTGTGAGGTTGAGAGGTTGAGACTTGCTCCGCTGTGTTTCTCAGAGAGTAAGAGAGATTTAGTCTGATCGTTTAGCTTTGATGTGACTGATCTTGTCACTTTTCTTTCTAGGTTTAAACCCGATGCTCTGAAAATGTTTGAAATCCTCAACACTTACGAGAAGAAGGGGATTGTGGAAATGCTGCCCTATCATGACTGCGATGCTCCGCGGAAAGCGCCGGACATTAACTGTCTAGTTGCTCTGCAAACGAGGTTCATCAAGCATCGACACCTCGTTTTCCTCACAGGTGTTGTAAATGCGTCTCATTCAACGTTTAGTCAAATAAAAACACATGAACAGTGCTTTTGTCTTTCGGAATTCTGCGCCAATGCTTGTGCCAAGGAAAAGTTCTTGTTTAAATAAAACCTGTCAGTTTTCTTTTTATGCTATTCATAATTTCTGTAAAATAAAAGCTGTGATTAATGTTTTTTTGTTTATCACAGGCAGCAAATCGGAGAGATTTCAGGAGTACGCGAGGAGTGGCGTGGTGACGGCCACACATGACGACTTCTGCTTTACCCTGAGACGTTTAGCGGGCGAAGAGCGTACGGACATTTAAACGCTGATGCTTTCCGCAGTATAGACTTGGACGTACAAGCCTTTGCAATCCGCAGGTAAAGCGACTGTAAATAGATTGTATCTCTGCAGTTGTATTATACACGTGTGGTCCGTTTCCAGGCAGCGTTTTATTAAAATTTCACAATCCAAAGGTGCAATTTTTTTTATTAGATTTTGTTACACGTGACTTGTTGTCTCTGATGCTTGTTTTAAACTGTACAATAAAGGAAAACGTTTGGAAAAAGAACTAAAAAAAATAAAAAAGAGAAAGTGTGTTTTTTGTCTAAAAAGTGATGAACGGATCACATGGTTGATTTGTGAAATCTGGAAAAACTGTATTGTGTGTTCTGAATAAGGATGAGTTTGTGTTTAGCTATTTTAATCTTGGAGCTGTAATCCTTCTGTTCATCATTTACTATTACACTAATATGCGGGG
>CM051497.1:204438-230627 GCA_028031935.1 Paedocypris micromegethes
TATATATATATATATATAATTTTAAAGTAATAATGACGAAAATATAAAAATGTGCTAGTAATACATAAACATTATACAATCTTAACTAGTGCTAGTAATAAAAACACAACATAAATAATAATGGTGCTAGTAATATTAAAAGCAATATAAATAAAAACAGTGAGAGTAATATTAATACTAGGATAATAAAGATAAAAATGTGCTAGTACTAACAAAGACAATATAGTAATATTAGTAATAGTGGTCTACCAAGATTTGTAATTGTTCTTTATAATAAATAATTAATTATAAATAATAATTACTACTTCACTTTCTTTATTTACATCTTTCAGAATCATCTTTATTCTCTGAATTATATCAGCAGGGTAAATCAGCAGCGTAGTGCAAGTTAAAGTGTTTCAAGCGTTTGTATTAAAGGGTTTAAAATAAACCAGACCTTTCTAATTGACAAGAGTTACAACCAATAAAATATCACACGATTATCATCTTTTTTTTCTGTAAATTGCCACCACAAAACCATCATCGGTTTCATTTCTCTCTCAGGTGTTGAAGAAATACTCTGGCCTGTGGTGCATGAACAGACCCGCGAGCAAACGGCCCAAGCTCTACATCGTCAACTTACAGGTGAGTTTACTCCACAGACGCCGCACGCGCTTGTTCTCCGTCCGTGAGATGTTTGTGCTGGACTTTCAGTGGACGCCTAAAGACCACCTGGCCACTCTGAAGATCAACGGCCAGTGTGATGAGGTGATGACGCTCTTCATGGAGACGCTGGGCTTGCAGGTTCCGCTCTACGACCGGTAGATACTCTAAAACTTGCTCCACTTGCATTATGTAATGTTTGTTTAGTTCGCTCCTGTTACCGCAGTAACGTAATCGAATAGTAACGTTTATTCTAAACACAAGTCGACCTTCGCTAACTCGTCTATTGCGATCCGTGACATTTACTTTGTCTCAATGCTTTTCATTGCGGGAGAACAAGAGTATGATCTGTTTATTATTTTGATTATAGTACATATGTGGTGTAATGTAATATAATACAGTGTGTGTAAACTCTGCGGTTGAGCGTTTGTTTCTATTTTTCCAGTAAACGGTGTAAAGAAGCACACACACGTTGTTCTCAATAAACAGCTTGGATGTGGAGTTTGTAAATCAATGTTGTTTGTTACAGAAAACCGTCAGCACATTACGTCGTGACAGATCAGCCTTGTTGAAGTATGACCGCAAGCAGAATGGAAGCTAGTAGTGCATTACATTCTTGTTTTTCTTTAGCCCACATGCGCGTCCTTCTCATTGTATGTTTGTCTGTGTGTAAAGACAAACCGTGTACGAAAAAACTCACACTTTTGCACAGTTTGACATGAGATGCTGTCTAAGATACGACCACTAGAGGGCCGTTTTGAAATTGTGCTCTGCAATTAACCATCCAGTGAAAACTGACACACGCGCACACACACACACACACCCGGAGCAGTGGGCAGTCTTAAGCCATGTGGGGGTCAGTGTCTTGATCAAGGACGCTTCTCTTCTTCTTTTCTTTAACAGATCACAAGACCCTATATTCAGTTTGGCTCGGCCGCTCGGTCCAGATGAGCAGAGCACCTACACCCGTAAGATGTTGTCCTCCTCGGGTTTGGAGGACGTTTCCCAGTGCCCACAGGAGCAAGAAACGCCGGCGGTTATTCGTGGAGGTTGGTTTGGAAAAGGATACTACAAGGCGAGGAGGAGGAGAAGACGGAGGAGCAGGGTTTAAGTGTGTTGTGAAGTGTAACACCGTTCTGTCTCAGTGTGTGTGGCCGCTCCTCTGAAGATGAACGAGTATAATCACTGTGAATGACTGAACCGTACGCTGACTTTTACCTGGGAAGGTGTTGGTTTCTCAGCAGGTGTGCAGACCTTCAGTGACGTCCTGTCTGACACATCACAGTTACAGTCAACATTCAACGCTTCAGAGCTAGGAAGCTTTTAGCCCCGCCCCATCCACACACACACACACACACACACACACACACTCCTAGAACCGTATAGTCTCTGGTAGACCTGGTGAGTTATCCATGGATGTGTTCAGCACAGGATTAAGGACATGGACATGCTGTGGCAAGTTCCTCACCTTTTGATGGCGTTTGCGAGGAAGTGTGTGTTACGGAGTGTCCCGAGAGCTTCCTAGAGGTTTAATCCTCAATCCTTTCCTACCTCCTTCTACCAGGTGGCACAGAGTAGAGCCGCATTAGAGTCTCTCAAGTTGTAGCACATGTAGAACTTCAGAAGTAGAGTCTTTATGCACTCTACTTTAGCAGTTCTACTACTTGAGCGCAGACATGCACGATTAACCGTTAAAAATCGCGATCTCGATTCTGCCTCTTCACAATCTGAATCCAGCATTTATACGATTCTGCCTATTATAACTCTCTGATCGATCGGCTAAGTTTTGCTTGATGCGCGGACGAGCGGTCTGACGGAAATCTCACCCGCTCGCGCGCGCAGAGCAATACTCAGCCGATTGATCATTTAAATATTATAAACGAAAGACGATCCTGCATTACTTCTGCCGTATTTTGAGGCGCCTCTCGTGGGGCGTGCGTTGTTGCGCAGCTGCGATCATGCGCGCTAATGACCTGCACTAGTGTATGTGAGTCGTGCAGCAGTCGAGTTTAAAAGACAAAAACTAAAGATAAACGGGGAGAAAGAATGATTAAATACAACGGTAGAGTATCACCTCCGACATTTTACTACCTGAAAAAGGATTTTGTCCTGAGGTGTGTGTGTTTCCACTCAGCAAACCACACACAGCAAACATCTACAGTTGAGGACAAAATTATTAGCCCCCTTATCATTGTTTGATAAGTATTTCAAAATTGCTTTTAAACGGCTAATAATTTTGTACGCAACTGTACATAATTTTGTATTTTTTTGTTTATTTTTATTACGTTTAATGGTGATTTTTTTTTTTTTTTTTTTCAACATTACTTTTACGTTATATTTTTCATTCCATTCATTTAAATTTAAAGCAAAGAGGTATATGTGTTATTATATTGCTGTTTGACAACTCGATTTTCAGGGTTGAATATTTAAAATAATAAAATATCCAGAAAGAATCGTGAAAAGAATCGTGATCTTTATTCTAAGCAAATAATATCGTGATTCTCATTTTGTCCAGAATCGTGCAGCTCTACTTGAGCGTAAGTGGCTCGTTGTCCATTCAGAAGTCATGAAGGTTCTCGCTTCACACCTAGTTGAGATTGAAGGTCCCTGCGTGACACTGGCTGAGCTCTAGTGGTAATACTGGTTTGGCCAAGTCGGGTCAAACCTCTGCCAATGGGAAGCCTTCCTGCAGGGGAAGATCTCGGCTCCAGACCGGTGGTAAAAATAATCAATTCATAAGATTGGATTGTTCAGACGTCGCTTCTTATTTTCCATTCAGGTCTACCGCTGAAGACGCATTTATTTAAAAAGGAATTTAGTTGACAGCGTTTTTAGGTTTTGACTTTTTATGATTTCTTTTTTTTTTTTTTTCTTACTGTAGTTTTATACTGTTGGGTTTTATCCTGTTTATTTAATGATTTTTTTGTCTTTTGTTTTTTATCTGTGGTTACACATGTAAAGCACTTTGTGATTTTATCTGAGAAAAGTGCTATATAAATAAAATGTACTCACTATTGCTTGCTTTTATAGATGATACATTTTACTTCTCTGAGCTGTTACCTGAACTTCAGCCAATAACGGTTTACACATTTATTTATCTACGTTCTGACTTGAATTGATTTCTTGAAGAGTGTGATTTGTGTCTCCTGTATTTGTCTTTGCAGCGGTAAAGTGTTTAACATGAGCGGTGTGTGTGTGTGTCAGGAAGACTTGCAATATGTTTGTGAATAGTGTGTTCAGTGTGATTGTTTTGTATTTCAGTCTGTCATTGTTCATTAAACGATGAAAATGTTAATAAAAATGTTTCAAATTGCGCTTACCTTTATTTACCTGAACTTAGGCAGCGCCACATCATCATCATCATCATCATCAGCAGCAGCAGCATCAGCAGCAGAAAGACTGTTCACGTCAGAAAGACCCCAAACCGCCACGGGACCGTCCCACCACAGCCAAAGGACGCAGAGTTCTTGAACGCTTTTCCTTCCGATTTAAAAGTTCAGTCGTGTTTATTTAAATCTGCATTTTGTTAAAAATAAGTTGAAACATTTCCAATAGTTACAAAATACTTTTAAAGCGGCGTCTTTCACGTGAGCGTGTAAATATGAAACAGTACGTCTATAATGGCTGAGAGGTCACTGAGAATCAGTCCGCTCGGAATTGTATTTATTTTAATTTTTTTGCACATTTGAGTTTGATTGAGACTGACTTTTTTCTCTTTATTTCATTTTACCATTTTTGAAACGTGTTAAATTCGTTTCTGTATTAAATCAAACCTCATGATTAGAGTTCGTTTCACTTTTTTTTTCTTTTTTACTAAATTCAGTATGAGTAAAACACTTAAGTTCTTTTAAACTCCAAAACTTTGCTACTTTGACTCGAGTCTTTTTTTATATAGTGGTGACGTAATTGTATTGGAGTAACTTATACAGTACGTGTCCGTACTTTTACTTCAGTATGGTTGTCTGGTGCTCTTTACACCGCTGCCTAAAAGCCACAAGATGTTTGTGACTGGTCGCCGCAGAGTTTTATGTTCTATTGCCATGGAGGTTTAAGGGTTAATTTCCCTGCCGCGCGGAATGACGTCACGCCAACGCGCCTGTACGTAACGTGCCGTGGCAGCGTCGCGAGCACGTACGGTAGCAGATGAGCATTAGCAGGTGACGGCTGCTGTTGTACGACGACGATGATGATGATGATGATGATGATGATGATGATGATGATGATGTAATGTTGCTACGGATGGCGGTATGTGCCAGGCTCTGCGGAGTGGGCCAGTCTCGGCGCTGCCAGGCAGATCAGCTGAGCGACTCTGAAATAGATATGGATGACGAGGAGGAGGAGGAGGAGGAGGAAGAGGAAGAAGAAGAGAGAGTCGTGCGTAAAGCTTCTGCGGGCCGCGGCGCCTCTGCCTCGGCCACCGCTGCGCCCCCGCCCCCGCCCCCGCCCCCGCAGTCGCTGCTGGATCTGCCGCCCGAGCTCCTGGTGGAGATCGTCGCTTCTTTACCCGGCACTGCGCTGCCCACCTTGGCCCTGGTGTGCAGACAATTCCGACAGATTCTGAACACGGAAACCATCTGGAGGCGGAGATGCTCAGAAGGTACGTGACGCCACGAGTTCTGCTGTCTTCTCACGCGTCTGTTTGCGTTTCTGGAGACGCCGAGATCCCGAGAGACTGACCCAATGACGACAGCTGACGTAGAATAAAGGCAAAGTGTGTTTCATGTCATGTTGCTTTATCCACGATACAGCCAAAGCAGGAAGGTGTGTGTGTGCGTGTGTGTGCGTGTGTGTGAGTGTGTGAGTGTGTGAGTGTGTGAGCCTGCCTGCGTGTTATATATGTGTGTGTGTGTGTGTGTGTGTGTGTGTGTGTGTGTGTGCCTGCCTGCGTGTTATATGTGTGTTGAAGTTTATGTAAGTGTTTGTGTGTTTGTTGTGATGGTCATAAGCAGGTCATTTACTTAACACCAACAATCCAGACGATCAAATGAATAAACAGCAACAATTATCTTACATATTCACACGTGCGCTTGGAGACAGTTAAAACTGTGAAAAGCGTCCTACAAATACTCCTATTATGGTATGTTCACAGGCATTTGATATCCAAATTGGGGTCAGATGAATGAATGAAGTTTATTGTCATTACAGCATCGGGGTACAACATTGTAACGATGCGCATTCGCGCGCCACCAATGGTCACATGGACCCCACTTTGGCTGTGCCACATAACTTTGAAGTTCAGGATTGGATTTTAGGACACAAGTTACACATTATTGATAAGATTAAAGTAGCAAGTGGGTGTATTTTGCTGATTAGGGTTATGTATATGTGAATCCCCGCCATGAACGAAACGTAGAATTTGGAGTGGAGTATTTAGCAGGCAGAAAGTACAAAGTTTAATTTTTTCATTTTATGAGACATGATTTATACACGGTTAAAAGTGGGTTACTAAAATATCTACAAAAGTGCAGATGTCTTTGAAATGAACATTTTTAATTGCACATTACGCTGTTGTTTCAGTGTTTTTAATTTTTTTTTTTTACAGAATTTGGAATGAGAGATGATTTGAGGAAAATTGAGGCTGTGGGTGTGTCAAGTCGAGATCTATACGTCAAACGTAAGTAAACTAGGTTTACGTTTATTGTGTGCTTTAACGTAAGTGTGCTTTACTTCCAATGATTGACAAAAAATGTATTGTTTTCTTTTAGTTTAGCTAAAGATTTGAATTTAAGTTTAGCTAACCATTTAATGCATGAAGTCGCTTAAGCCAGATAATAAGCCATATACACTGTCTCTCTCTCTCTCTCTCTCTCTCTCTCTCTTTTTCTCTCAGCTATCGATTAGTTTGGTAAACGATTACAGTCGATTATTTTCTCGATTAATCGGGGGTGTGGGTGTAAAAGAGAAAAATATCTATTGTTTCCCAAATCCCCACACACACGCACATTTACATTTACAACAACAGTGCCAATAGGCTTTTTTCCATAAATATTTTTCCTACCATTAGTCATAAATGAAGGGGTTTTATCAAGTCACTGAGTAATCTCTCAGATATAGTCTTTCCACTGTTGATTGCCCCTAATGTATTGTTTTTATTGCCTTTATTCTACCAGAACTTTCAGGTCTAGAGTTTTGAGAAGCTCAACAATGTGATTATTGCATTATGCATTAATTACAGAACCATTCATTTGTCGACTCTTCTGATTCTTCTGAGCTACTCATTACTGCGGAGCCTTTCTAGCGTCAGATTTATTCTTCCAAAGCTCGGATTTTTGCAGGAAAGTTTGCAGTTGACGGTTATTTGTGTGGGGTTTAATGTGGGAAACTGTGATGCTTTCGATGCTTTAGGGGACACGCCTTTTGCTTCAGTTTTCCGATGGTAGGACGCCCAATAGAGGAAGTGATGCGTACAATTTTTGACGTCACGAGGAAGTCGATAATAATTGATTAGGTCAATGAATCGTTTCAGGACTACTGTATATACGTAATTGTAATCACACTGTACACACACACACACACACACACACACACACACACTGAACTCATGTTCGTTCATTTATGGTCTGTGTTTGTTTGTTTACTATGATGTGTGCAGTGCGTTATGTTGATGTTTGTTTGTTTGTTTATTTGTTTGGATTTGAAATTTCCCCGCTGTGGGACTAATAAAGGATTTTTCAATTCAATTCAATTCAATGAATCTGTTTTGTTTTGCAGTGTTGCATCCGTACAGACACATTCTCGGACTCTGGCAGCCTGATATCGGTCCATACGGAGGACTCCTGAATGTGGTGGTAATGTCTTTTCACTACAGCAAGCCGTCTGTCATTTGTCCTGTGGCAGAGCATCTGTTTAGAAACGAATGTGTTTTTGGAAGGTTTTGGAGCTGACTTTTTAGCAATGATTGTGTACTTTTTTACGGCAGTTTTAGAAAACCTTGACTAATCTTGGGAATGTCTCAGGAATGATTTCGTCATCATTTTATTGTCCGTTTGGCACATTTGCTTAAGAAGCGGCATGCCCTTTGTTGACAGAACTCATCCATCCCACATTCTTCTCCAAATGTATACATCCAATATTATCTCTGTGTGCGTTCACCATCATTTGAACAACACTCTAGACCACCGTGTTTCACAGCTCGTTATTTAGCTTCTTGTACTTGTAGGTGGATGGGCTGTTCATCATTGGTTGGATGTACTTACCACCCCATGACCCTCGTGTGGAGGATCCCATGCGCAGACGACCTCTTTTCCGTATTCACATGTGGGAGAAAAGTAAAGCTGCGGTGGAATGTATGTATGGACACAAGGGTCCTCACAAAGGAGACATACAGGTACGTGTGATGGCTATGCATCGAGATCAGGGGCGTCAAACTCAATTCACATCGTGGGCCACATACGGCCTAGGGAGATGCAGGAAGGAACATTACAAATTATACCACACTTCTATAAAAAAACAAAAAAAATTATGTTTTTTCCTTGTTTTGGTGTAAAGAAGCAGCACAAGAACATTAGGAACATATTGAAATTTAAGGAACTGTCCTTCTACAAATCATTCCACGAATTTCCTCATATTTAAAATTATATAGAATAATATTAGTTGTTGGATTAAGTTTGTTTGTATTAAGTTAGTTTGTATTAATATTATTGTTTGAAAATTCTACACTCCGTTTGGAGAAACAACATTTTGTCTAATGCGGGTGTAGAGGAGAGGTAGAGAGCAAGGTTTTCCGTCTGTCTCAGTGATGCGGCGTTCTACTCTGATGAAAACAGCGGATAATCCATGAATTGCAGCTAATTAAAAATATGAATTCCATTTTGTTTAAAAAGGTTTTATGCATTTTTATCCACTTTATTCTGCGGGCCTGATCAAACCTCCTTGAGGGCCGGATCCAGCCCGCACGCCGTGTGTTTGACACAGCTGATCTAGATTAACACTCAAGATACCGGGGTTGTTTGCAGACTGTGAAGAAAGATGAATTCTCTACCAAATGTAACCAGACAGATCACCACCGAATGCCGGGAGGAAGGCAGGAAGTAAGACACTCGTTTTGCTCCGAATACGTAACCAACGTACAAATGTCTGTGCTAACAAATATGTATCATACTTACATCATGTGTCATTATAAACACCTGACAAGGCTGTATAAACACTATAAACGCTAAACAAGTGCTATGTGAGATTATAAATGATAAAATATTGGCAATAAAAAACCCAATGTATTTATGAAGTCTTGGCATGGATTAGCGGGATTACATGTAAAATGTTACAGATAACAGAATTTTGGAGATTTCGACGCTAACCCTAACTCTTGGCACAGATTGATTTAGTAAGTCGGGGTAGCACTGTTTTTAGATTTGATTTCCTCATTGATTTTATAAAGTGTGGATTGCATGATAGCACTCCCACGAGGTCAGGGGAAAACTGTGTTGTCCGTTTGTTTGCTTGTTCGTGTGTGTGTGTAGGAGTTCAGAACGTGGCTTGAAGAGGAATGGGGAAGAACTTTGGAGGATATTTTTCACGAGCACATGCAGGAGCTGATCCTTATGAAATTTATTTACACTAGCCAATATGAGTAAGTGTCGCCGTCCCTCTTATAAACGTGGCGATTGTGCTTTCCCTCGGCAGAATTCAAAAGGATGTGAACAAATAATTGCAATGATCTGCAATGATCTAATTGTCAGGAGCAATCACAAATAAACGTAAATATGTCGTCGTTATGCAGTGGTGTGCGCCTTTAAAAACAATGCGTAGGCAGACGTGCATATACTGTACAATCAATAACTGATGGCTTAATAACAGAAATAAAGAAACATTGGAGACGCCGCAACACTTAACAGGTACAAAATAACACGGGAAGAACAAACATTCAACTAAAGACAATGATTCATGTTTGAACAGACAGAGCATATTGCGTCCGATGGATCCCCGCTCTCGTCTAACTGCTAGTCCAGTCAAACACAGTCTAATCGCTCTGTCTGCTGCACAGCTAAACAGTATAGTTCTGATATTACACCTACAGTAACTAAGACCAAGCTCAACTTGGGTCCGGCTGCCTGAAAAACCAGGGGGGTACTTTTACTTTTTTCACATAAATACGGCATATACTTAACGGAAACATGATTTTTGTTATTCACCCAAAATGTAGTATTTATTTGTATTGATATTTACTGATTGAACTGATTGATGCTAGTGATTCCTGTGGTTTTGAAATGTTTTTTCTTTTCTTTTCTGGGTTTGTAGTAATTGCCTGACGTATCGCCGGATTTATCTGCCTCCGTGCCTGCCGTCAGACCTCCTGAAGCCTGGTCTCTTTAAAGGCACTTATGGCAGTCACGGCCTGGAGATAATCATGCTAAGCTTTATTGGCTCCAAGGCCAGAGCCACCAAACTAACTGTGAGTTTTCATCTAAACAAAGTATATTAATGAAGATGGATACGTGCATGTAGGCCTCTGTTTTTTTAGTGATGTGAAATTGATTTTCTCTGTTTTTTTTTTTTTTCCACATCAAACTAAACTTTATAACAACTACACCTTAATTGGTACTAATTCTAGATGAATTGTAACTACATTCATTGTCAATAACGTATTCATTTGGCTTGACCAATGCTTAGTAACACATGTGTTAATGATGCCTATCTAATGGCAAAGTTTCAAACCAGAAGATGACACATGTACAGTTGAGGACAAAATGATTAGCCACCCTACAAAATAATCATTGTTTGATACGTTTTTGAAAAGTAATTTTTAACAGAGCTAATAATTTTGTCCTCAACTGTACGTAATCCTGTACCTTTGTACGTTTATTTTTAAAACGTTTAATAGTGATTTTTTTTTTTTCTTTACAACATTACTTTTACATTACATTTTTTTTTTTTAAATTCCATTTATTTAAATTTAAAGCCAGAGTATTATGTGTTATTATATTGATGTTTGACAACCTGATTTTCGAGGTTAAATATTTAAAAAAATAAAGTATCCAGAATTGTGATATTGAATCATGAAGAAAAAAAAAACCCAGCGTGATTCTCATTTTCTACATGATCGTGCAGCTCTAGTACAGTGTAGTTAGCTACCGTACTTTCACTTTTTCGTTTTTCTTTTTGATGATTCATTCGCTGCCCGTTTCCAGGGTGACCCCAACGTGCCGGCTGGACAGCTGACCTTAGAAATAGACCTCACCTGTCGCCTGCGCCTGCCAGACCTGGACCGCCAGCAGAGCATGGATGAGCTGTCCCGTCTGGTCCGGGAGGTGCATGAAAACCTCCAGAAAGGTTTGCGAGGTGGAAACGCTCCATCACAGGCTGACGAGGCCGTCAGGCTTTCAGATCCAGAGCCTGATGCTGGAGAGGAATCGGCTGCTTCCAGCGCTGCGTCTGAAGCTCATCCTTTTGTGCTGCCTCTCGGAGTTATGGCCCGCAACGAAGTCTATCCTCGCACATGTAGGATGTGGTAAGTGGCCTTCTGTTTGACGAGGCCCATCAACAAAACAGTTCAGTGTTCTGTGTTGTTCACCTTTATGGATTTTGTTAGTTAGCGTTTACTTTGTCAGTACACCACCATAGTTTTCAAATCATAAGATAAAGAAATACATTCATTCAGTTCAGATGATTTTATTACGACAAGTTTAAAACCCAGCAAACTCACCACTTGCTTTTGTTTAGGAAAAGACAGGCGTGGCCCGTCTGTCAGCCGTTTTAATGGTTTGGGCTAATTCCATTGGGGCTAGTGGGTGATGGTGGTTTTCGTTTTCTTGTTTTTATTAAAGATGAATGTATTGTGTCTTGGTTTGCCTAATTCTAATTTATTCTGATTCTGTTTAAATTTGGGTTTTTTTGCCTGTTTGTGTTGTGTGAATGTAAATAATGTGGAGTTAACTTTTATTTTCTTGCTCCGCCTCCAGATCAAATGATGTGGTTTGGCCCAAATTGTTTAGGCGGGAAACTGTTCTCTAAAAGCCAGTTAGTTTTTGATTGAGATTAATTTTTGTTGGTTGGTTGCTCTGAACGAGCACATGTACTAGAGATGAACTGAAGACACGTAACGTGTATGTTAACCTTTCTCCTGCATTGAGGAGATGTAGAGGAGTAGGTTAATCGTTACTCCTGCTTGGAGGAGATTCGATCTTTCTTATTTTATTTTTACAAAAGTTCTTGTTTTTTTTTTATAATAATTTTTGCTTCACTTGAGTTAGCATCTGTGTGGCTCCAGCTCACGGCACGTTATTTATTACACTGCTCTACGTTGCGTTTTTTTGATAGGTTTGGGTTCAAAAATCACAAGTACAGTTTAAAGAGTCTGAAGCTGTAAAAATAGGTTGCTCTTTAACGTAACTGTACTAAACAATGATGGAACGTAATAAAATACTCATTGTATGGTTGTTTAGATCTGACGGAATACTCCATCCATCCATCCATCCATCCATCCATTTTCACTCAATTACTGGGTCCCACACACCCATTAGTGGCCAATCATTCATAGAGCGGGAGAAACAAACACACACCTGTGGTCAATGTTACAATCCCAATTCAACTGGAATGTGATCGTGTGCGTTTTGGGATTGTGGGAGAAACTGGAGATGTGGAGGAAACCCAAACAAGCACGGCAAAGACACGGAAACTCCCTGTTTCCGGATGAATTGATTTTATTTTATTTTAACACCTATTTTAACTTCATAATCACTGGACAGGAAAAAAGAAAAATCAAACAACACTGTTTTTGCCTCAGCCTCTCACTAGGAGAACTTAAAGCCAGAGCAATGCAAGTTGTTCGATCTTGTTCGCAAAAAAAGTGATTTGTTAATTTTTCATTGGTGTTGTTCAGACTGTACAGCGTCACCCAGTGGACATGTGCTTCTTTGTCTTGATCTCTCCTACTCTTTGGCCCAATTTAGTGGAATTAAATTAAAACATTTTTACACACGTATACAATTTTTCAACGGAAGTTAGATTTACTGTACTATTTTATTATTTTTTCAAAATGTTAAAGCAAATAATAAAAAAATATATATAAATGTTATATCTTTGTCATTCTAGTAAATGTAAGAAATATTGTCTGTTTATCTAATCGGTGTGAAACTAAGACGAGGCTTAGTCTGTCTCGTCTCACCTTATTATCGTGTAATGAGCTGATATTTGATCCGACCAAGAATTCTGACCAGCAAGTTATTTGCAGTGGAAAAGGAACCGCGTCAAAGCGTTAAAAATAATTAACGCGAAATAACATTTCAAATGAATCACATACATTAATGCAATAACTTTTACAGCACTAGTTTGAATATACTGTAGGTTTGTCATTGTTCAACAGTGATCGTTTCAGAATCCTTTTCTTTGTATATACTGTAGAGATTTTCATTCTGAATTTCATTTTCGCAACCAAAATGAATGTTTGTTCCTTCATAAAATTGTGATTTTAGAAATCTGTCCTTGTTGGGTTTTTTTTTTTTTAAAAACAATATTACAAGCATTGTATTGTAATATTTATGCTCTTTATCTTTCTTTTGTCTTTTTTATAGTTTCTACGGAACTGGTCTGATAGCCGGCCATGGCTTCACGAGTCCGGAGCGCACTCCAGGTCTGTTTGTTCTGTTTGATGACGACCGCTTTGGCTTTATCTGGCTGGAGCTGAAGTCTTTCAGCCTGTACAGCCGCTTGACGGACCCACTGTGTCACTCCCGGGCTCCCAGCGTGGAGCGCTTCGAGGTCATGCTCCGCAACATGCAGTCCTGGACGTCCTGATAGTAGACCGCATCACACGCACACACACACACACACACAACATCCACTTGTGATCGCTTCAACACTGGTGGCTCACACAGATTGTGGAAAATGACGTTTTCTTCTCATATTTTAAATTAATTTATTTTTGTAATCTGGCAATGGTGATGAAGACGATTACAATGTTAATACTCACTCCATCGTGACACTCAGTGTGCCTCTAAATTATGCCTTCAGTGTACACCTTAACCAGATTTACATTTTTTTTTATTGTTTTAAAAGAAAAATCGAATAGTTTGGCCTCCAGATGAGGAACTTCAAAACACGATTTGACATCAAATTGCTTCTTTTTATTGGTCTGATTGCGGTTGAGACACGGACTTTGAAGTGAGTTTATCTTTAGCTGGCTGTATACGTTGTGACTACTTTGTAATGGCTTCAGTATTGCATTCTGTAATACAATACTGTCACAACTGGAATTGTCAAAGCAACTTGTTAATTTAATTATTGAACATTTTTGTCACTTACAACTTACTAACTATGTTAAATTATCATTGTACCACACAATAGTGGTGTTTGTCTGTTGTTTGTCTCTACCAAGTGCTCTTCCTTACATAGCGCAGATGTTTGGAGAGGTGAAACTCTGTATCATTTTATATTTATCTGCAACTTGCTAGACTTCCTAAAATTGCTAGCATTTAGGAATGTAACGATTCTAAATTCTAGTGTGATATACTATGAAATAATAACATATGTAAATGACAAACCAAGTTTTGGTGAATCTTTAAAGAGCTGTCGCTTAGAAAGGTTGAACACTGATTGTGAATACTGAAAAAAATTTACTCCAAAGGTACGAGATTAAATACAATTAAATTAGATACATTGTAGCAGTTTTTTTTTTTTAAATAACTGATGCTAGATTCAGAGCAAATCAAAATAACTGTTAAATATGTTTTTATCCTTCATAGTTAAATTAAATGAAACATCAATTAAAGTTTTTTTTCCCCTTTATGAATGTTCTGCTTTACTAGGATAGTAATACTAATAAATAATACTAAATGCTTTCCTTTACTCCCTTGAAAAAATAATTTGGTACTACTTTATAAATAACTACAGCTGTGAAACATCAGTAAATGTTGTACGTATACACTAATGCTTTAGAAATGACTACAAGTAAAAGCTTTATTCATTTGTATAATATGTGTAATAATTCTAATTTCACTCTGTTGTGAATTTGATTATCATTTATGAACCAAACCTATTCACACTTAGAATATCATGAATATTCGAAATTCATGTTTAACTCGTGCTAAATTCAGGTAATTATAAAGAATTTACTAGCTGGCAGTTTTTGTGAGCTCTTCTAATGTGAGGACTAGTTATGCTACAAATAAGGTTTACATTTTTGGTTTACAGGATCAATTGAACATTTAAAGGATCAGTTTCGTACTAAAATAAAAATCCAATACTGAGGGAACCAAGAAACTATATGGTATTGAACAGTGTTTAATTTACTCAATTAAGTGTTCAAAATGTTATATTGAATACTATACATATAGTTCATACAATATAAATAACAAAAAGGCTATTTTTACCATCACCGTTTTAAAGTCATCCATCTATAGAAATGAATGAATACAAATACTTCTAGAATTCCTCCAGCTCAACTCACAATTTATTTTGGGCCGGGTTTGTGACTTTACCAGAGTGGTTCACACGTCAGCAGTATGCATATAAAGCTGTTGATCTATTCATTTAGAAATGCTTTTTAAGTCCCTAAATTAATTCAATGGATTAATTAATGAATTAATGCTTGATTAATTCAATTTTTTCTGATGCTTAACTAATGCTTCACAGTTGAAATTCTCACAAAGAGATACCAAAATGTATTTAGAACAGAAGTACCGATAAATTGTATTGTAGTTTTATTGTAATGTTCTGTGGCATTTTTGTTAATGTAATTGGCTAAATACTGAACCTCTCCAAAATAATCTGATGATTCTTATCTGTTCAACATGACTTACAACATGATCTGTTCCTGTCAGTGTATTTTTAACACGCTGTAGCCATTGAAGTTGTTTTGTCCGTTTTGAAATGTGATTCCTGTGTTTGGTTTTTGCCTTTTTTTCTTCTTCTTAAGTTGCATTGGCATCCTGTTGAAAATCCATGTCAGGAACTACGGTGGGAACTCGCTGCTATTAACCGGTCTATCTGCGCTTTTGGATGCAACATATTTGTGATTGTAATTTATTTTCTCTTTAACATGATTCTACTGTCATCATCTGTGTACTGTATAAGCATAGTTAAAGTCTGGTTTGTGGCATGCTGGGGGTGTTAAGATTAGCAATGATTGTGTGTTTTAAGCCCAAATGTAAATAAAGGTGTTTGGGTGGCACTTTTCTTAACGACTACAACTCTGAAGCATCAGTACAATATCAATTATTCATTTATAAAGCATTGTTCTTACTTTAGTATGATTTTTTCAAGTGTCAATGCATTATGCTCAATGATTGTGTTTTGATCATTTATAGAATCAGTCAATCATTTGAAGGTTAAGCTTTATTAGACTTTAATTCACTCAGTGTGTCAATTATCGCTTTATTCACACTTAATCCAGTTTAACTCATGATGAATTTGATGGTGCCTTCTAAACACCCAAGGTCACCTTACATACATGTAAAAATAGTAAAAACAGACATATACCACAGAAACATAGACATAAATAAGCTAAGAGAATATTATAAATTCAAAAGTAAAATTGGGTCAAAAATGTGTTTTAAATTTTAAATTTTCCAGACAAACACATTTGCGTAGGACTAAAGGAAGAGACTTCCACAATCTTATTATAGTTATTAAGACATGTATTGTTCAATACTGGATTTTCTAACAGACAAGTTGATATTCAGAACAATATTTCATAATATTGTTTATTTGTTTACTTGCACCATTGAAGAATATTAAAGCGTGCGTGCGTGCGTGCGTGCGTGCGTGCGTGCGAGTGAGTGAGTGAGTGAGAGAGAGAGAGTGATGTGCTCTGGACAGTGTGCAGAGGAGATACGGCGATGTTCCATAACTATGACATACTACTGACCTTCCCGGTTTTCTAGGCACAAATTAAAATTTAGTAGGCGATTAATAATAACTTGTTACTGTTTTACTTGAATTATAATGAAAGAATGTTAAATATTTTTTCTATATGAAGTACAGTTTATATCCAGTAGGGATGATATTATATGATATTATTTAGTTTCCCATGTTATTGTATTTAATTTTATTTCTTCAGCGTTATTTAGCCACTGCTAAGTGTCGCAGTGTGGCTAAGGTTTTTTTTTTTATTTTTGTTATTCAGATTATTTTGTTATTTAATTCAGTCGCGTGTGAGGTACCGTAGCTTTTTGCACATTGTGGCGGATGTTTCTTTATTTCTGTTATCGAGCCAATAAGTATATATTCAGGTCTGCCTCCAGATTCAAATTTTAAAGAGGGTGAACCCAAACTCTAACCAATTTTTAAACGCAAAAGCGCATTGTTTCATAAAGACTACTTATTTACTTATGAATGCTCCTGACTTGCAATATGGAAAATGATCAAAGTTGTGGTGCCACACCAGCTCTCGCCACTAATGCTGCTACTTCCCTCCCTGGGCCACGTCCTCCTCATCCTCCTCATTCTCCTCATCCTCCTCCTCCTCCATCAATCTGCCGCTCACTGAACAGCAGTTAGCCCTCCTTTGATGTTAGTTTCAGAGGAACAACAATAATGTGTGCCGGTGTAGGTACAGAAAAACCAAAACCGTGTGTGTGTGTGTGTGTGTGTGTGTGTGTGTGTGTGTGTGTTTAAAATTTTTTTTTTTTTTTTTTTTTTTTTTTTTAACATTTTTTTGCCATTTTACATTTGCGCCTTTTTAAACCACACCTCGAGAACACGATTGTCAAGTGAACGTCCACTGTGGTCGCCTGTCGCCAGGTAAACCTGTTTAAAACAACGCAGGTGAGCAGCGTCACGTGACTGTGCGCGCGAATCACTGTGTTCCGCTCGCTGCACCTTCCGCGTTTGTGTGTGTCATGTGATTAAAACAGCCTACGACCGGTGCGCTGTGCCTTAGCGATCGCATAATACTGTGTTTTATTAATCCAACATATTTAATCTTACGGTTCTCTTCTGGACTGAAATGTGGCGAAGCCTAGTGGTAGTCTTTGTGACGTGTCTCGCGTGTTGTAAATCTACAGGTGAGTCCTGCGCTTCCTTTTGAATCTGTTTATACGTGTGTATATAAAAATGGCGTCTAAATGCTAAAGTATACTGTACTATAATTTTACTTATACTGTGTATACACTTCAGAAACATTGGCGTGTGTGTTCAGTATCCGTTTATAGTGCACAGTAACTGTGAACTTTGTACCTCAAACAACAACCCATTTAACACTTGTCAAAGTTAATGATTATTCTTTTTTCCCCTACATTTTACCATAACATACTGTGTGGTAAGCTTGGAGAATAGGCGAAATTTGTTTACTAATTCTTACTTTTCTTTTTGTAATAGTTACCCTAGTAAAACTACACATTGCTCCATAACCTGACCAAAATGGGATAGCATGGGCTGGATAGCATAAAATGGGCTGGATAGCATAATTAATTCAACTTTTATGATTAATTCAGATTGATTGAATTCAACTTTATTTATATGTATTTCTAGTCGCAAACTCCAAAAGCAGATGTATGAAATCATTTGATGCTTTCAAATTCTGATGGATTCTACTAATCACAGATATTACACACACACACACACACACACACACTGCTCAGCTGTTGTGCTCTCTCTAGCTCTCTATTCTGTGATGCTGTGATGTTTATAAAGTTTAGCATGCTGCTGAGAGGAAGCTCCTGTCAGCTGATTAGCTCGGCTGATTGAGTGCCAGCAATAGCAATAGACACCTCTCTTTGACCGCCACCTTGTCGAATGTCTTTTTAACAGGTATTTACTGTATTTGAACACCAGCAGAGCTGAATGAAAACATACAAATTATGGCAGCCATGTCAACTGGTTCTGAATCTGAATATCTGATGAATTATTTTATATTAAAGATATTGGTAACAAATCCATTAATTGTTGAATAAATCAAATAAATGACTCAAACAGCTTACATTTGTACCCTTGCAGTGCTAATAATGACATATTCTATAGTGATATATCACTAGACTGATACAGACAAACTTCTGCATTGCTGATAGGAATCAGTCTTGTCTCTGTCTCTGAAAAGTTTCACTCAGCACACCAGAGATTACGTTTCCTGCAGATTATTCATCAAAACTCAGACTCATAAAGAACTCATTGTTCTAAACAGGTGTGCTCCATTCTCTACAGCAGGGGTCGGGATCCTATGACAGGCGAGTCATATATGGCTCTTCTGGTGGCTGTATATGGCTCGCAGACAAAGCTTTAAAACTATTTAATAACGTTAAAAACATAAAACTAATTCTCTAGTGTTTCAATCCATTCATTTCCTGGTTGCGGGGGCTGGAACCAGTCACAGCTGTCCTCGGGACAACACCATGTTTTTTTTATTGGATCATTCTTAACGTTGTTGTGACGTCAGGACGTGAACTTCCCTGTCCTTCTTTTAATATTCAGTAGTCCGCCAGCAAAAAGCCTGAAAGCTTAAAGACGATGGCTGTTCAGCATGGACTGCATTTATTCTCTGCTATCAAAATTTTATTTCCGTTGCGTTTCAGATTTTCGCACTAATGTAGCAGTGTGTGCGGTGCCCGCGTGTCAGTGTGTGTTGGTGAGAGTGGCATTTGCTAGACGTATTTATTTTCCAAGCCGCGTGTTGTGGGGGATGAGTTCAGCGATAGCTTAATGTGGGGTAAAATAAGTAAAAAAGTTGTAAAATAAGTTCAAGTTTAAATAGATGCCCTCCAGATTTTTAGGGTTTTTTTTTTTTTATTTGTATTGGATATATATTTGTATATGTAACCTTGCTCAGCCTTCTCAGAGCTGAGAGGAACAGTATAAAGAGTTGTATTATTTGGGAATATCTATCGTATGGACCAGCAGATCAGAAACCCAGATTCGCTACGGGAGAAAGTGATATTTGATTTTTTTGTGGAAGTGGAAGACGTAATACACTGGACAAGTGAGTGATGATTGGTGGTATTGTATTAACAAAACAAAAAGAATAACTTCACATTACACTCGAGCAATTGAACACTTTGGGACCCAAAGATGGAAAAAAAAATGAAAATAAACAGGAAATAAAAGCAATGAGCTGAATTTCCTACTGATACAAAGTCCAACAGTTTGTGTTGAGAATGGTTCGTCACGACTGCTGGGTTTCCCTGCTGTTTATACGGAGCCTTTTTAATTATAATTATATCAATGTATATAACTATATAATTTATATATTTTTGATATTTAAATACCATTAATAGTACCGAACATTATTAATCTGCTTTCTGTTCTTTTGAACAATGTTTTTTTTCTAGGTTACTACATTTGTCAAGCTTAGCCAATATGTCTGAGTTTATTTGAAGTCATTTTAATTTTTAGTAAGGCTTTAATGTGCATCAGAAGAGTATCAGTCAGGCATGGGCGGGGCAGCGGGGCGGGGCTCCTGAAACCGCTGGATGTGACCGTGTTTCTGGTCTTGACCGCACGTTTGTTTTGTCAGAATAAGAAGTTGAAAACGAGCCACACGAGTGTAAATAAGACATTTCACATTTAATAACAGCGTTGTCAAAACCAGTTGAGAGACTTATTGGTTTTATATATAAATGCACAGGTTTACTTGTATTCGGTTTTGAACAGGTATGGCTCTTTTGGACTTCATTTGGACCTAAATGCCGTGTTTACGGCTCTAGTTTAATGTCACTAATGTCATTTTAAAACTGTTATATTAATTTCACTTATATTTTCTTCTTCAAACAAACAGATCCACTGTGCAGCAGCATTGCAGAGTTTGAGCATGGAGGAGGGCAGACGGTCTCAGCTGTGCGGGGCAGTAGTGTGAGCCTCGCCTGCAAAGCTTTCATCCGCCTCAACATCAGCGATTCCCAGTGCGATGATCACCTCCAATGGTTTAAAGATGGAAAGCCACTTATCAACAGCACTATCTACACTCACAATATTAAAGGCTGGTAGGTGTATTGCTGCATAGTGTGTGTGTGTGTGTGTATACAACATATATATACACAAGAAAAGGTTTAGAAACGTCTTTAATGCTGTTGTTGTTGTTGTTGTTGTTGTTCTTTTAATGCTGTTGATGTAATGACGTGCTATGACTTGAGACAAATGTCAGGCAGTTGTGGTCTAGTGGCAGGGAGTCAGAGTCAGAGCCACTATGGTTATAATCCCGGTTCTTCAGGTTCCACAGCGTTGAACTCTGAGTCAAAGAACACATTGAACACTTCTCCAAAGTGTCAGACATCACATCTAGTTTGGGAACGTTGGCAAACATCAGGTAGAAATGCGAGAGAGAAGAATGTACCTGTCCAGTTGAGTTAAGTGACAAATGACCGTCTTGCTTGACTGGCCGTGATCTCAGGGAAAAGCAGGGCACATCTACTGTAGGTGAAGCGCTCTGTCAAGACAACGTCTACGTCGCATCCTTTGCCATCTTCTTTATGTTACGTAAAAGTCATATGGCAGACGCTTTGATCAAGTTCTGAGCATTCTGAGCTTTTCTCAGTTGTGACTGTCTCAGGTTCTCGTGAGGGAGTTCAGCCCTCGTTGCAGAAGAACTACTGAGCTTTGTTCGTCCTCAGATCATATAAATGTTTATTTGCAGGTTTTTTTTATTTAGAAAAAGCTTTTTTTTAAAGATTTATATGACTTGGGTTTTAAGTTCATGTTCTGAGCATTTGTAAGGCTCCTTTCACAGTTTTAACTGTCTCAAAGTGCGTTTTAGAGAACATCTACCAGTTTTTATTTCTGTTTTTTTTTTTAACCAACAGAGTTTTTAGACTTTGTGTGAGAAATGTATTATTTGATTTACACGTACAAGTATCAGGAGTACCCAAAGGGAGTATACTGTCAGTTACACTTTTTAGTATTAGAATAAATAGTGTTATGAATGTCGTAGGTAGGACGGAACATATTCTGCAGCCTCTAACAAAGAGTCAGCAGTAGCAGTCAGCTTCCTGAGAGAACTTTACTTTACTTTACAGTTTACTTTTCATTACAATTTACAATTCAACAAAACAACTTTTTAAATGTAAACAACTTAAAATAGATCAATACCAGATTAATTAACCACAATAGAAAAGCTGGTTTTCCTGACTTGACACTAAGCGAGCACGTAACTGCTTGCGCACATCAGCTTTTATACACGTGATTTTCTAAAATCTTTAAATATGAAAACTCTGTTTATACTTCCGGAGGTGGCCAGAACATGACGTATTTTTAAATGCGCATAGTGCGAGGAAATTCTCCCGGGTAGGAAAAGGTCTTTGTTATAGTCGCCGAAATTCATAGCCATATTTGTAACACCAACTACTAATGAATAAAAAGCAACAATCCTCTTACATATTCACATCTGCGCTTTCAGACCGTTAAAACTGTGAAAAGCTCCTTACAAATGCTCAGAACTTGAACTTGAAAAACACCAGGCAGGAGAAGAAATATACATTTTGTATTTTATATGAAGGATATGGAGGAAAATACCTCGTTGGTACCTCGGTTCTCATAAATTCATAAAAAAAAAAAAAACTGGTGTCGTGGAGATTAGATTTTTTTTTTTCAGGCTTTCACGTGGTTAATGAGAAGAGAAGGATAGAACAGAAACAACTACTGTTTTGCGAGCAGTGTGAAGACCTCCCTCTTCCATGGAAGCGCGGAGGAAAGCAGAAAGCGCAAAAATGTACCAAAATGTGCAGAAATAAAGGCGAGAGCAGGTTTCAAAATAAATAATACATTTTAGAGAAGCATGATGGTGGCATTAGTCTGCCTTATCTCAGTGAGAGATTGACACGTGCTGCTGGCTGGAGATCTGAGGCATGCTCCCAAAAACGTATATATGCGCAAACTTCTGTTTTGTGACTGACTGTATTTTAAAATATATTCATGTACTATATAATATTATATAAATAACAAGCTTTTTGAAGTGAACGCAATAGTAATCAAAATATTCATCTGTGGTTTTAATCACTGAAAAGATCAAGTTGTTTTTACCAGATATAAAATTGGACACTCCAGATTCACTCATTCATATTATTGGATGAAGAAAAACCACTTTGTGATCGGTGCGGGAATACCTTGTCTGTAAGACATTTTATTTGACTGTGATCGATTGTATGATATTAGACGTTTTATTCAGAAAATGTTTTAACAGATGTTTTTAAGAATGTTTTACCACAAAAGTTTTACAATTTTTAACAGAAATCAACATGAAAGAGTTTGTCTAATTTGTAGAAGTCCAAAAGTCGTGTATTTACTGCTATTTATCGACTGTTATATGAATGTTTTGCTTTTTGAAGTGTAAAACATTCAAAGACCATGTTGCAGAAAAAAATGATGGCGTAAAAAATCAAACAAATAAATGATTTGCAGGTTTACAGATGAAGGTCACGTTTACAAGGTCAATGAAATAACATTCACCTTGGCAGCGACGACTGATTTTGGCGACTATGTCTGTGTGGCGAGGAACACCTCAGCTCACTTCACTATAACATTATACAGTAAGAGAACCGTTGCTGGTCAGATGGGATATTGCATGACTGTTATGGAAGTTTACGAATCAAATTGTTGAACTTAAATGTCAGAAGCGCCGAGTCACACGGCAGCATTGGTGGCGTCGTCCGTCCTCCTGATGGTTCTGGCTCTGGCGGCCGTCATCTACTCCAAGTGCCGACTGAACTTCAGACTGTGGTACAAGAACCTCGCCGACGATTACGAACTCAATGGTAAGTGTTGATTAGCAGAGTTGTGGAAAGAAATCCGTGTGATGTTTTCCTCTCACCTTCCTTCACAGACGGCAAAACGTATGATGCGTTCGTCTCCTACGTCAGTAACGAGAGCGACAGGAAATTTGTCAATTTCATTCTGAAGCCTCATTTGGAGAACAAATACGGCCACAAGCTTCTGCTGAACGACACAGACATCCTTCCGGGAGCCGGTAAAAGCTCTTTGCTTGCCAGTGCAGGTGGTGTTTCCACACACTCTCATCCAGGCAAAGTGTGTGACATTGTGTCTAGTCCAGGCGTGTCCAAAAGTCCGGCCCGGGGGCCAAATGCGGCCCTTCATCAAATTTTGACCGGCCCGTGACTTGATTCATAAACTGAATGTTCTCCGGCCCGCGGCCAGTGTTCGGTCCCTCCAGGATTCGCCATCGCGCCAATTCACACCAATTCACGCAAATTCAGCGAAACCCCGCGATTTATTTGCTACCTTGCAATTTCATCCAATCACCGCAAATGTACCGCAAATTTGACCGATCCGTGTGGTCCGTCACAGCACCAGCAGTGTTTTCGCACAGAAGGTCTTCATTATAGTGATGGGAAGTTCGGCTCTTTTCATAGATTCGGCTCTTTTGCCTCGTTTAACTCTTTCAAACGCTCTCGGAGCGGTTCAGCGCGTGAACTTACCTTGTGATCTCAAACGAATACGGTTTGTTTCACCACGCCCACCCGAGCTTGTGAAAAATTAAATCTAAATCATATATTTTTTTTCAATGTTCCATTCATGAAGGTTTTTATTGAACTTTATTTATGAACACATTTTAAAAAGCAGTTAAAATGCTAAATCACTTTATTTGCATTTTAGTATTATATAAATATTATATATATAATTTAATTATATAGTTATTTTTTTAGTTTTTTTTTTATGCATTTTTAAATAGAAATTAACACTATTTAATGTTAAATACTAAATTATATACAAAAATGTGTATATCCTAAAATGCGTATTTTTTTCCCCCGAGCCCGGTCCGGCCCCTTTGTCAAATGTTAGAACCCAATGTGGCCCGCGAATCAAAAAGTTTGGACACCCCTGGTCTATGCGATTCAAACAAACACGGCTGTTTGTTTGATCAGAGCCGTCAGCAGAGATGATCATGAACATGAGCCACAGTCGCCGGCTGATTGTGGTGCTCTCGCAGTCCTACCTGGAGCAAGCCTGGTGTAAAGACACCTTCAGGTGAGACATCTTCTTCTTCTTCTTCTTCTTCTTCTGTGCATCTCTCTCTCTCTCTCTGTTCCCGCGTGCAGGCAGGGTCTCTGGCACTTGATGGAGTTGTCAGGGAAACCAATCTTCATCCTGTTTGACGCACAAGGAAAGCAGATGAGCCAGGAGATCAGCGAGCAGCTCCGGCACCACAAGCGGCGCATCACCACCCTCAGCTGGAGCGCTCGCTCTGTGGTGGGACACTAGAGAAGCAGGTGAGCAGGAAGCCACGCCAGGCTAATGGCCGTCTGCTTATAGACCCCTTCGTCTGGGTTTTGGAAAGAACTGGCGTGTGTGATGCCACGCAAGGCGAGGTTTGACAGCAGACGTGCCGGCGATCCGCAGACGCTGCTGCAGGGAGACGAGGACCCGATGCTCACACACCGGCCCGACTATCTGGACTGCCGACCTGATCCAGACCCGGCAGGAGACCTCGGTACTGTCTTCTCTACATTCACTAGTGAATTGAAATCAAACGCAGCGTCCTGACTGCAGTGTCGCCCCTCCAGGCCTCTGTTTGCCCATCTACAAGACCCTTTCCTCCAAAGCTCCAGCACTTCCTGTCACGGCCACCAAGCCTGCAGAGATGGATCCGCGTGAGATCGCTTCTGACAAGTACTCCTGTCGAACTGACTTTTACTGTCTTGTTAAAGAGGATAACACGTAAAATGCAAAATTGTACACACTCCATTTGCTTCTGTAAAATCTGTTATTTCGGTTTGAATGGTCATTGTTTTGAATTCCTAAATGTGTACAATACATATTTTATACGTGTACAATAAAATGTGTACAATACGTATTTAATAGGGGCGTGACAATATCGCGTGGTACGAGTCCGTTGCATATTGCGATAGATAGATAGATAGATAGATAGATAGATAGATAGATAGATAGATAGATAGATAGATAGATAGATAGATAGATAGATAGATAGATAGATAGATAGATAGATAAATAGATAAATAAATAAATAGATATTGCGATAGGTCTTCGTTGCTTCTTGTCTCGCGAGAACTTAGCGACAGTGTTTGGGATAAGATTAGTGCCACAAAGATTAGTGCACGAGCGTCGCGGAGCTCAACTCAAGTGGAAGTAGAGCTACACAATGAATCATTAAAAGATCACGATCTTGATCCACCCCCATCGCAATCTTAATCCAGCATTTATACGATTCAGCCTAATTCTCTGATCGCCAATGAGCGGTCTCTCTCTGTCTGCTTATGTCAGCAATCTCTTCTGCTTTATTAGACTAAATTCCATTACACTCTCGCTGCTGTAGTATGGCACATGGTACATGGATGTTGAGTTGAACTTGAAGCCAAAACGATTCTACCATTATTTGAAAGTTACTAGAAGACTTGTTTTTGTTTATAAATAATTAGTTTGTTTTCTGTGCTTAACAAAAATCTGTGCTACTTTTTTTATACAATTGACAAAAATTAATTAAAATAAATATTGTAATACATTTGTGGAACGGCAATTGTACACAGCATTGTACACAATTGTAATTACAGCATCGTATATTGCAGGGTTCACCTGAGGGTTTTTACTGAATGTATTTAATAAAAATAAAACGTTTAATTTCAAAAAGTGTGATAACGTGCACCACCAGTTTTTGAGCGTTTTTATTAAATAAAATACGTTCTCTATATATTTTATCATTGATTTTTTTTTTTTTT
>CM051497.1:230645-243807 GCA_028031935.1 Paedocypris micromegethes
TTTTTTTTTTTTTTACCAAAAAATCTAAATCTCGTCTCGTGGGATAAGTGTCTTGTCACACCCATTGTATCTAAATAATAGAATTATGGCTGTATGTGAAGCACACATTTTTAAAGTTTTTTTTTTTTTTAAAAGAAAAAAAAATTGCTACCAGGGTTGTTTTGTTTTCATCAATTTCAATGAATTATTTTATCCACTTCCCCCTCAATGATTCTTATTTGCCTCTCCAACACCTTTCTCCCAAGCAAAACCTTCCTAGTGTTTGCAGATTAGTTTTGTGAAAAAGTGAAAAAATCTTCAATGTAAACAAGGTTTTCAGTCTAGACCTAAACTGACTGATTGTTTCCGAATTTAGAACCGCGCTAAGCAGAACATTCTGGAGTTCAGGTGCTAAAAATGCAAAAATCTTTATCCGTCCATTATAAGATTCTTGGAGATAGGTATTAATAACTGGCCTGCGATTTGTCACATTGGTTCATAACATGAGACAAACTTACTTAAATGCAGAGGAGCCAGATCGATTAGGGACTGATATGTTCATATACTTTTCTGTTCTTATACTGCATTCTATTACTGCATCTCAAACTCGGTTGACCTGGGCCGCTGAAGGCAGAGTTTTAATGAGCATCAGCTTTTCCACAAAAATATATGTTCAAGTTCAGAGCATTTGTAAGGTATGTGTAATATGTTTGTGTTGCGTCCAGGCGGAGCTTAACCCTGTGACAGCCAATGAATGAGCTCCATCACCCCGAAGCTGATGGATGAGAGTAGTTCATGTTCTGAAGGATGTTCTGTCGGCTCTGTTCTAGACCTCATTACCGTCATCTGTCTTACGCGCCTCTAGATGGCGCTACAAACAGACTTTTATATAGACAGTCAATGAGCTAAAGCAGGTGTCGGGGACTTTCTTTGGCTGAGAGAGCCATAAACACGGCATATTGGTAAAAAATTAAGTCCAAAAGAGTAAAAAAAACCTGTTTAAAGTTTGTAAAAAATGTTTGTAAAACCAATATGAAATGCAGGACAACAAGTCTCTCAACTAGTTTTGGTAACGCTGTTATTATTTGTGAAATGTCTTCGTACTTGTGTGGCTCGTTTTCAACTTTTAATTCTGACAAAAACACGGTGTACGTCAACTCTTTCAGGAGCCCCGCCTCGCTGCCCCGCCCGTGCCTGAGTATTATTCTTATTATGCACATTAAACTTTACCAAAAATGAAAATGACTTAAAATAAACTCAGGCAAATACATATGAATTGAAAATCCTTTATCCGTACACACATGTATACTGAAATTTGCACTGTGTAGAGGTATTGCACATCGGTGCACATGCACCGGATACTGAATATTATATATAGCAGCAGGTAGAATGCTAGAAAGCAGGTATTTGTTGAATTGTAAGATTGTAATAAAATGTAAGTCGCTTTGGATAAAAGCGTCTGCTAAACGACTGTAAAGTAAAGGTACTTGTAGGATTCAACCCTCTCAACATCGCTTCAGATGTTCACCTGGTTTGATCCAGTGCACCCTTACATTCAAACTGCGGCCATCGTCCATCCCATCAGATCAAGCCAAGATTGCCCACCTTCATCACTCTCTCTCTCTCTCTCTCTCTCTCTCTCTCTCTCTCTCTCTCTCTCTCTCTATCAAGCACCTGACTATCTTCAGCCGAATGGGATTGTTGCATGAAACGGCGCTGCCTGTACTGTGCGTTACGTAATGCATTGTGGCAAATGAGTTTGCTCTTCCGATCCGGTAGCCAGAGAACTACTCAGCATTGCAAGACAAGCTTCGACATTACTAGTGAGAAACTTACTCAGCAACTCCATGTGAAATTGATGAGGACGACTGCAACAGCAACGTGCTGTTTGTTTTTCAGTGAGTTTATTCACCAGTCATCCTGCATCCCTTCCTTTTGCCAAATATATAGATGGGTAATCTGCTTTTTAATTCAATCAATTAATTTTATCTTCCCAAAATTATGATCTAGTCGAAAAACACAGAGCCACCCTCCATTTGAAGGCCACATAGAAGGTCATGATGGTCAAATAAAGGGTTATAAATATATTAATGCTGTCAAAGTGAATGCGTTAACGCATGCAATTAGTTTGAAATGTTTAATTGCGGTAATTATATTTTTAATGAGTTGACGCAGTTCCTTCTATGGCAGATGACATGCTTGTGAGAATTCTCGGTCGAATCTATGGTTCATGTTTGTGTCATATTTATCATCAAGTTATAGTTTGTTTTCAGCTGACAAAGAGAAGTCTTCACGTTTTAGTTTTAGAATCTATTTATTTTTATTTTTTTAGTAAAAACACAGCGTCTTGTTTTTGTTAAGAGTATAACTAGTATTTTAAACTATCCATTGATGTATAACATACTGTTTTACATTGAGCTTGAAAAAAGTGCGACTCTACCTTAGAAGGGTTAAAAAAACAAAGACAATACATTGCAAATTGAACAAAAGATCTAGTAAATTATATTACAGTGTTTAAACGAGTGTTTATTTAGTGTTGAGTTTACATTCATTTACATATTACATCTCAATATTCAATATTACAAGCTTCAGTCATTAAATTGTGACTCATTTGGTTAGGGAAGTGCAATGGTTAGTTAAAAAATGAATTGTCTGACAGCACTAAAATATAAGTGTGTTATATATATATATTTGTGTGTGTTAACAGAAACTTTTTCAAGATCATGTCATGAAGCATTTTTTGTTTTTTTAACAAAATGCTGTTTACAATCAGGAGGCAGATCAGAACGTTACACGCTGTTCCTCACACACTGAGTCCATCCAATCTGAAGAACAGTTTGTAACTAGTTGTGGGTGTGATGGAAATTTTGTACCTAGCAATTTACTTTCGAGTACATAGTTTCCTCTGTGGCCTGAAGCCATGTGACCCAAAAGTCATGGAGCGCACACACATGCAGATCACAATGTGTGAACTCTTGGCTTCAGCTCAGCTCTGCAGTGTGGCACGTGATGCGTGGAAGTGAAATGTGCGTTGAGGAAGTTATTTGGTTGGAGTCGGGTGTGGCGCTGAGGCTGATGTTCACGTTTCAGAACGTCGAGCCAATACTCAGAAATGTGCAGAAAACAAGCTACAGGAAACACTGGTCTGAAACACTCAGGAAGAAAATACAATTGCACATAGAATCTTTATTTAGTTATAAACACGACAGGATTACAAATAATGGCCATTACAAGAACAATACACATTAACGTAGCAAAAATTGTTTCAGAATGAACAATTCCATCGTTCTTCAAGGTCATCAAGTGCAAGACCTGCAGAAATCATCTCCAGCCGCAGCAAACCCGCATCCACCCACTTCGTCTTCAACAGAATTAGTAATTATTTTAGGCAAACCCACACCAAACATTCAGTAATCAAGCTGCTAAGATCTGCCTGATGAACCACTGTCGTCCCGAACAAAACGGCTCAAGTAAAGCAGATTACCACGTGCACCGTGTGTTCATAAATTATCCGTCTATCGATCCAACAGCTCCGCAAATCACACACACACACACACACACACACACACACACACACACCTTCTCTCTTAACTAACTTAAGAAATCTGTACATACAAACAAACCATGAAATGAGAAAAACAAAATAAAATTTAGCATGTAAAATGTGAAGACTTTTTAGTTTAGCTTGTATGCTAAATGTGTGTCCAGCCTATTTGATGTAAAAAAATCATCTCATACAGTTATGACATACATCCACAAATCCAACTCCACTTTGACACTTTCTCTCTACAATCACGTTATAGAAATACTTTTTTATTACTGGAACTAATACAACATGTCACTATATATCACAGTTTCTATTGTATCAACGTCCCTGCACGTTACACACGTTTATCAGAAAGACCCTGGAGATAAAAACGAATCTTAAAAAAACGTCAAAAAGAAGGTAAAACAGACTGAAAGAGAAAGGCAGGATCTGACGTATCTGTGTGCACAACGTTTATTCCGACACATTCCCCACAAAAGTTCTTTTTTTGAATCCAGTTTTCCTTGATTTCTTGCCTCTGAGCACATCAGACTCCCATGTCTGAGAAGTCTTCTTTATTAAACCCTTTCTGCAAAGAAGAAGAGAGATCAGTGAGTGCACTTCTGATGGAGGTGAAGTGGAAGTGGAAGTTGAAGTTGAAGCGCGGCTGGTTCTCCTGAGGCTGTGGAGCTGCTGTGTCTGGACACGCGGACCATAATCTCACACTTCAACACGAGTCAACCAGGCCAAGCAGCTCCAGCTTTCATTGGACAAAAGGTCCATCTTTCGGGGGTGGGACAACTCAAGCGAGTTGCATTAGCGTGACACTTCTAAACGTTTTGCTACTCACATTTCTGTAATCTTTGTGGAGTTTCTTGTACTGGTACATGTTGCTTAGGACGGTTGCCGCCGCTTTGGCCGCCTTGGTTCTCTGAGGGCTAGACGAGAGTCAATGTGACGTGTGTTTGGAGTCGGTTGGGCTTCAGGCTTTACCTGTGGTCGTTGGTCGTCTTGATGCCCACCAGCTTGGAGAGACCGTCAAAGTAGGAGATGTCTCGGGCGGCCACCTGGCTGCTGGTCACCAGGTTATTGAGGACTCCGCAGATGTTCACCACCACGTCACTGGACGGTTCCTTCTGGTTGCCATCTAACGGTAGTTTGGCGACTAGCGGGTTCACCACTTTGGTGGCTGCAAAGATAAAGCCCACACTGAGCATTTCACTACGTGTTGGCATTGTTCTGGAAGGACTTTCGTACACATGTCGTTCTTGTCCTTGGCATAACGTGAAAGATTTCTGAGAAAGCCCGTGAGAGATCGGAGTTCTGCATCATTATTCGTCCGAAGGAGATCCAGAATGACAGGCAACATCCGGTTCTGCTCAAGTGCCACTCGACTCAAGATGGACGCCCACTGAAAGGCAAGAGGCGTGGTAAAGGAAGCTGAAGCAGAAGGTGGCGCTGTTGAGGAGGCGGCTTACCCGCTTGTCTCCAGCCGTGATGTTCTGCAGCGCTCCAGCCGCCGCCTCACGGGTGGTGTAGTTCACCTCGCAGCGCTGAAGCACCTGGTTGTAAATCTCCACAATCTTGGGATGCCAGAGCCACTCGATGCTTTTGGGCTGCCGAGACACTTCAGTGAAAGTAGTGAGATCTTGGTTTTGCCTCTGAAAACCAGGACAGAAAGGTCTTTTCGGTTGTTTCGATTCACTGATCGTTGAGTAATCACCACATATGCGGAAGACATTTTGATGTTTCTTATTTAAAAGACAGCGTCCTACAGGAGGATGGGGCACGTCTTACGTCTTTGGCCTTCTTGCTCTGAGGGGTGAAGCAGCCAATGGGTTCTCCTTTTGAAGAACTGTGAGCACGACTCGGACCCTCCAGCCGTGCCAGTGCTGACGGGGGGATTTCACTGTACAGCTGGTAGGACAGGTTCCTCAGGACACACACACTGTTCTCCACTCCCTGAGGAGACAAAGCAGGTTGACCTTGCGTGACCTCGCCGAGCGTGCCGAGCCACACTTACCTTCTCTTCCACTTTAGAGTCCAGTAAGCATTTTTCAACGTAGCCAATCAGAGCATCTATAAGACCCTGGGTGTCCCTCATCTGCTTCCTGGTCTTCTCATTCACTGAGCTTAAATTCCTGAGCATTTGTGAATAAATGTGAGTTGTACATTTTTGTGATCTTTAATCGGTGGCATGTAATGCACTCGGAACATTACAGTGTCACGTACCTGAGACAACCAGTAGTGTTGAAGAAGATGTCGGACTCGGAGGCGCTCAACTCGATGATGTCCTGCTCTCCGGTGCCGGAGAGAGGGATGAGGACTTTCTCTGTCAACTCGGGAAGAATTTCTTGAGCCAGACGTTCCTTAAGATTGTCCTTGGAGGACAGGTTCCACAGTATACCTGCAGCGAGAGGTCCACAGCGTCACACAACTTACCTGTCATTTATTACTTGCAGTTTACAGTATTTATCGAGGTGTATTGCAATTTGTATGATGCATGATGGGATTTCAACGTTTTGAAAGTAATCTTTGTCTAGGACCGGTCATGGAGCGGACACTTCAATCACAACTGGTGAACAGGACGAGTGTTCACCTTGTTCAATCATCTACTGCCACAAGTAACATCTATCAATGTAAAACAGTTACTGTAGATATACAATACACAATATATGGGTAGCTTTTAATACCTTACAAATAGATGCCCTTTTATTCTCCACACACACCGTGTATTTACCCCACCCACTGATTCTGATTGGCAGCAGGTTGAGAGAACTTCACGTCCCAAAAGCACCTCGTGAAACACTGTGCCAACCAAATCCGTGTTTGCTTCCAGTTTCTTTGCGCCGAAGCGAATCAAAGCGAACACGACGCACTGGTTAATGCTGCTCCACAGGACCAACCCTCTCTTTGATTCCGGGTTTGGTGAGAGGAATTCATCCTGAGATCAAACACTCCCAACTTTTCCAGATACTTTTCTTTCAAGTGTTTTTGTGAAGCGGTGATGACATTGGCGGGAAGACTATCACGTATCCAGACACGCACACAGCCGTAAGGCCCGACATGAAGCCGGCTCGCTGTCTACTGCTATCAGAGTCCGATCATTCCACTGCACATGTCGAGACAATCTGAAGCAATAAGTAATGTTTCTAGATGCAACACCAACAATGACAGCCAACGCCCTGCGGTGAGTAAGCGTGTGCAGAAACATACGAGTCCTGCCAGACAACACCAGGTGTCGGAAACCAAAAGAGCAAAGGAGCAAACAGAGGAGTAAATCTAGACAACATGGTGTACGCTGACACATCGATAAAACCAATTACAACTTGTGATGACCTGTGATGTTTTTGCGGAGTTCGTCGTCTTGCTCTTTGAGGGCGTCTATGAGCTTGGGAATGCCACCCGACTCAATGAGGGACACTTTGTTCTCCATGTTCTCGTAGATGAGGTTCCTGGTGGCGCCGGTGGCGTAGCGCTGAACCTCCTGGTTGTCGCAGTTGAAGAGCTGCACAAGTCGAGGAATTCCTTTCAGCTGATTTACCTGCTCAAAAAGGAAAGTGTGTGAGAACGGCCAAGCGTGGAAGTCTGGAATCCGGAACGAGCAGCCACCTGTTTCTTGGCATCGTTCTTGTTGTAACACTCGTGCTGGATGAAAGCGGCTCCCAGCATCTGCAGCGCCGGATCAGACTGGTCCAGGTAGTTAATGGCGGTCGGCATGTCCAAGCTGTCCAGACTGAGGAGGAAAGGCAAAAAAACAACTCAAACTGAGCGTTACAGGGGAAACGGAAGCGTCTACTCAAGGTGCTGGTTTTAAAAAAAAAACTACAAAACTAAAAAAGCATGTTCTGGTCAATCAATTTGAAAGGCAGTTTGACAATCTAATTTGTCAACAGTCAAAAGAGGCTTTGCTCAGCAGGACGCCCCCGTGTGTTTGCGTTTCTTTCCCAGGGTGTGTGAAGCGTGAGGTCGCTCTACTGGTCTGGGTGTGTCTGAACCACACACACACACACACACACACACACACACACACACAGGGCAGGGCAATGTCAAACACATTATACAAGCTCACTAAATGAAATGAGTGGATAAGCTATGTGTGGTGTATTAATCAGTCCTTTATGACTCGTTTCATGCTCCAAAGATCAAGCATAAATGTAGTGAGAGTATTTACTGTAGTCCTACTGTACGCCAAGCTAAAACCGCTGACATGCCAACACACAGTTTAAATGATGGCATTGCTCAAAACAACAACACAAGTCTGTTCATGGCACACAATGCACAGTTTCTACGACAGACATGAGGAAGTCTTTATTTAAACACGGGTCCTTTGTGGTTAGAGCAAATAATGTAAACTGCACAGCCGTCTGCTGATCGCAGGCAGTACTGATGTAGTGAACTCTGAATCTGTCCATCTAGACATTCTCTGAACTGCTTTTCCACTTCTGGGTCACAGGGAGCGCTCCGGACGCACACGTTCACACTCTCACTCTTTTTCACAACACTAATTCAGCCTAACAAATGTTTTTGACTGTGGCAGATTAATTAATGTACAGTATAATAAAGGCTAGTCAAGTCAAGATCAGAGAGTCCACTATGATAATTTCAGGCATTATGAATATAGTTTAGATGTTTAAAGATGGGTTGGGGTCAAATTTTACAAATCAAAACTATTATGAGATTTGCATTTTTTTTTTTTTTTCAGATTTTTGTGAAATCCCAAACGAATAGATTAAAAAAAATTGTCGATCGGCCTGTCAATATACAACGACAGGTAAAAGGAAAAAAAAACTTTGTCGACATTGTGGGCCCTTTTGCCTATAAACAAACCTCGACCTCTATAATATTAACATGAGGAATATAATTTAAATGTTTAAATTGTGATGCTCAGTTGGTTTGGTGTCATATTTTACAAATCGAAACTATTATGAGGTTTATATTGTATTTTTTATGCTTTGTGAAATTCCAACGTTTACATGAACAAAAATGTTGATGGGCCTGTTACTATACTAAAACAGGTCGAAGAAAAAAAAAACTTTCTCGACATTTTGGGCCCTCTTGCCTATGAACACATTCTTCTCATATTTCCCGCTTGTACTGTATCTTCTTAGGAACCAAAGCTGCTTCTTACCCACTGAGGTTGCCCATGCTTCCTGACAGATCCATGCCGTCGAACACGTCCTTCCCCCTGCCCACACTGTGGATGCTCCGCACTGAGCCGGCGCGGGACATCCTGCCCTGGGACAGCGTCACCAAGTTGCCCTGGGAACCGCTGAAGCCTCCTCCCCCGGACCCGTACATGCTGGAGGACATGGTGCCCACGCGACTCTGTTGGCGATTGGCGATTCGGCTGATGGTGCGGTGGGCGGGTCCTTTGAAAGACACCGGTCGGACGTACATGTCCTGCTCCGTGCCAGCCGCAGCGCCGCCAGCCAGGGTTCCGCTGAGCGAGCGTCTCATGACGGGCAGTGTCATGGAGCTGGTCTGCTGCTGCCCGTTGACTCTGGAGATGGAGTACATGGCTTGGCGGGGGTAGGTGTTGGCAGCGTAGCCGTTGCTCACGCTTTGGCCATAGGTGGCATCTCGGTCGGAAACCAAGCTTCCGTCGCTGTCGTCCTGCGCCATGTATAGCGAAGCGGCTTGGCGTGGCATGGATGCCAGGCGCATGGAATGCACCGATGCTGTTTCTGGGTCAGCTCCCATTCGGCTGAAGGAGCGAGTCATTGTGCTGACCTGCTGCTGCTGCTGCACCTGACCACCACCTTGGTACCCAGCTCCCGCGTAACCCCCGCCCGCGTAAGCCCCGCCTCCGTATTCCTCCTGATAGTACGCAGCGCCTCCACCTCCACCCGTGAAGCTCATTTTGGTTCTGGGACCAAAATCGACGGCGGAGCGTGATGAGTATCCACCACTGGAATACTGAGATGGACGCTGAGCCTGAAATCAAGCAGTACAATTGTTCGCATCAATTTTGAAGGCCTGCAAGAAGCACTTTTAACACGCATAGATAAACAGCTTAGAATTATCATATTACCCCAAATATAAAAAAAAAAACAAAAAAAAGCATTAGACGTTGGAAGGACTAAATTCTTGTGGATTTGTTGTGCTTTATCTAGCGTAGACTTCTCCTGGACGTCATCTTACTGGAGAGTCCTGGTGTGAAATATCACACGTATCTGATAAAATGTCTACTGCTCGTCTTCATCACACTAACTACTACACTCGTCTGGAAGCATGTTTGGAGCAAGATGATCTTAAAGTAAGCAAATACTGTAAGATCATGTAAACAAAAATAAATACAGTGTTTAAGAAAGGCAAAAATCTTACCATGGGTCTGTTTGAAGAGTAGACATATGATCTTGAGCTAAAACTCGGAGCGGCGCTCAGAGTCTGATATTTGGTCATGGTTGAAAAATTTCCAGACTCTGGGGAAAAAAAAGATATTGAGTTCAATAACTTTTTTTAAATGTAGAAGTAAAAAATACCAACTTCCCAGTGATCTTTCTCACAGAATGACATATCACACGTGATGTTTTGGTTCCATTCATCCAACTCCAACATTCAAAACAAACGCAAGTATTAATGTGGATACAAAAACCATTTTAAATATACAGTACATTTATATTTCATAGTACTCACTTTCTCCCAAATGGTAGACTTTCTACTGTAAAACTGCAAACACGAGATGTGTTATTTAGAATTTGGGTTTGTGGAGTTTAGTTTAACTCTTTTCTTTACTTCTCTCTCATCTGTCTGTAACAGGCAAAACACATTTTCTTTTCCAAACTAACCGTTTGAAGAGACGTTTAGAGTGATTGACTTAAACAGTCGGCGTGAGTTGTTGAGCTCCTCCAGCAGGGCATGCATGTACACGAACCCTGTGCGACTGTTTGAAGCCGGGCGTGGTCAGAGGAGAAAGCCAAGAACCGGTCTGATCGCTGCTTCAATCCCACGACCCAACCCAAAGCACACACCCAAGTCTGACTTCCATTAGGCCCACAGCTTTACTCTCCGCTTGAGCAGAACTTAACCACAAGAACATTAAATAAACCCGTACGCTAAAAACTGAAAATTACATTTCTTCTTAAAGATTAAGATCATTAGCAGCATAATTCTGAGTCACATAAATCAGAGGACCAGCTAGTGTATAATCTCACAAAACATCTGGAGACTAGTCAATTCAGCAGAGACCGGTTGAGCACGTGTAAGCGATATTACTAGAATATGCAGCACAAAAGCATTAGTTTTAGTTTGTAATACTTTGATAAATGATGCGTTCTATCGTTGGATGATCGAGTTCCTCTAAAGGACTAGATGTAGCGAGTGAAATGTGGACAAACAGGGAACGGCATCACGGATCATCAGGGCCTGGCAGAATGAAGTGGTAAAGGTTGGTGGTGAAGGCTGGGCCCTTCACGGTACCTCACCTTTCTTCTCTGGGCAGGCGGGCTGGGTTTACACAGCTTAGCAACTTTCCCTCTCAACTGAGATTTATGCTGTGAATTATTAACACGGATCATAAAACACCACATTACCAAGCAATGCAAAATGCCGTGAACTCCTTACGAGCGCCAGCTCTAACAGATCATAAACGGTCATTTCCCACATGAAGTCCAGCGACGCGTTTATCATTGCAGTACATTCGGTACCGGAGACGAAACACTCGTTTGCTTTTCATTTAAACTTGCAAAACCTGCTCGCGATTGTGTTTGAGAAAGAGAGTGTGGAGGGTTACTCGCTGTGAGAGTTGCCTACACACCTGTGGAGGAGGAGAGCTGTGAGGAGTAGCCGTTGTGCCGCGGACCGCGCTCCGCCAGACGCATGGACACCTGCTGGTGCACGCGCTTGAATCGCGCCTCATCCTTGGCTTGAGATCCGCCGTGCGCGAGCTCGGTTTCGGTCGGGACCGCGTAGGTACTGACGCTCGAATTAGGTTGTAACGCGGTCAAAAAAACGTTCTCGGTAGTTACGCTCACACTCATTTCGGAGTAACTTATACGGCACAAAGATAATAAATGTCCAATAAGTGAATAGATCAGGGTAGGTCCCCGCGGGACAACACGCGGTAGTTGTGAGTTCGGAAAGTTCGATAATGTTTCTCCGCGCTGTTACACCGACGTCCCCGCGACCAGCTACCGACTTCTGAGCTTTTTGTTTTGTCAAGTGGGCGGGGTTATGTATGATTCGCTGGTTACCTGATCCAGGTATGAGTCTGTTTTCAACAACAAATGATGATTTAACAACAAAATAACTCTAATAAAATCTAATTTCTTGTATTTTGGTTTTTAATATGGCTTATCTTTCTTATTATTCTTATTATTATTATTATAATAAAAAATATTATTATATTATACAAAAATAAATCCGTAAAAACATTTGAAAAATATGAAAATAAATATACTTAAATCGACAGATAAAACTAATCTGTAAATGATGATTAATGAATTACTATTTTATTATTATAACTTTTTTGTTATTTGTTATTAAAACATTTTGTTGAAGTGAAATGTCTTCACAAATTGTTTAAGTCTTAGATCTCTCAGATTTAATATTAGATAAAAGTCTAAATAATACCATCAATAGTAGAATTTTGTTTTATTAAACAGTAAATTGTCCTGCAGAGTGAGACAAAAACCTCTTTTTTTTTTTAAACCTTTTAACAACTCAATCATGACTAAGAAGGTGTGTTTGATTATGCAAACGAGTTTGTGCAGTTGACTGTAAACTTTCAGCTATAGCAAAACCAAACCCCAGCCATCTACCTCAGTTTCTGAGGAACAGATCTGCATAGTGTGGAGAGCCTCCTGAATATTACAGTTCTCTACAGCTGAAAGAATGTAGATGTCATTATAGTGGTCTTTATATACAGGTAGCCATAGTCCGAACACCAAAGAACAGTTTTAATTGTTTTTATTTTCTAATTTTTCCTACTTCCACATAGTGGCTGACCCAGAAAAGCGCTACAATTAATAATCATGAAATTCAATTTGAGCGGAAAATATATTTGCTGATAACATAAATATGTATGAGACAAAAAAGCATTGCCGTATAAAACGACAAAACCTGAATAAATAACTGAATGTTACATTTCAAACATTTTGACTTAATAAATGTTGTCAATATCAGACTATATGAATTGTTCCGTCACACAAAATACCGTGTTATTAGATAGCCTTGTACTTACCAGTTCAGTGCAGTGAATATTAGCAGAGACAGGGAGTCAGGCAGCCTGATCTAGTTTAGTCTGAGACAAACGCAGCGCGCTTGGAGCTATAAGCGCATGGGAGGAAGACCCATGAGAGCACCTGCGGTCACCACACACACTGCCAATCCCCACACTTACAGAGAGGTGTGGAACTCAAGAGCCTGACAGTTACTCAGAGGCAAAACGTCCTGTCTGCACCGAGAACTGTGTGCAATTAAATAATCATTGTTTTTACAGGCAAGCCTATGTTACGCCATGTATAATTTTCACTGTGAAACTTTTGTTTTAATTGAATTTTTTTTTTACTAACTGTATTGAACTGATGTATGTGAGAATATGATGCAAATTACATTCATCATCATCATCATCTGATCATGTTAATGGCCAAACAAAAAAAATTATCTAAACAAGCATTGAACTTATATCCTCCTGCTCATGTGTGTGTGTGTGTG
>CM051497.1:243818-257014 GCA_028031935.1 Paedocypris micromegethes
TGTGTGTGTCATCTCGTGTGTGTGTGTGTGTTTGTGTGTGTGTGTGTGATGCCACTTCCCTGGACCATTGTGAAGATCTAGTGAGTCTTTTATGAAAGAAATGGAGTTGCACTATCAACATCTCAAACATACAGAAATGTTACGCTCTAAAATGTTTGCTTCATCAGGCCCAGTGTGTTGTATAAGTGATACAAATGGAAACTAAAGAAAATGTGATGTTTGAAAAAATGGGAAACTCAGAATGGCCAATTTGAGCTCCAGTTTCAAACTATTTGAATTTTCTGACAATTATTTATAGACTTTACGGGGTTGTTTTCTCTTTACAAGAATAAGTCTTGTATTAAACCACCACAGCAAATAGCCTCACAGAAAGCCATAAACGGCAGAATAGTGTACTTTAGTCAGGCGGCAGAAAGCATATGAGTAGTGCGTGTCTTGTTCTCTTTGTAACGAATGTTTTGTTTATGCGAAACATAATTTACAGATCACAAAGCAATGAATGTGCAACAGGTGAGTCACTTTATTTGAGAGAAATCAAGGAACATATTTTGGCGAGGCTTCCATACGTCAGAACAGCTTCCCTGTGAGAGAAAGCCACTCCACCCTATGTGTCTAGGTGTGTTACGTAAAACCTTTTCATGGTCATGTTCAACTGTTCGTGTTTTTTTTTTTACAATGATTGGTAATTATCAATATAAAACACCTTCCTTTCGTGATGTCGTCACTATAGGCCAGACTACGGCAAACATTTGAAGAACCATGGTCTTGAACCCCGACGAACACGCGGCCCCATCAGATCAAGTTCAGCTTGTTCATAAAATCTTCTCCTTCTGCCGGTCGAGACCCGTGCACACAATTAAGCCTCAACAAAACGACCCCACGCCAAACACAAAGACCAAGAAACAGCGGACAGAAACGAAAACAAAAAAAGACTTAACATGATGTCAGAAATCGGCATCTTGCCAAAAAAGTGGTAGGAAAATGATCCTGTCTTCAAATGTATTTCCATAATGATTTTGCAAAATTACGCAACAATCTGTCTTTTAGAATTACTTCATCTGTTTTTAATTTGTGTCAAATTATCCTCCGAGGTGTCAGAAGTTTTTGAAAGAGCGAGTTTTAAAATACTATGGTACGATTTATTGCCATAAAACCTTTTTTTTACAAATTTTAAATGTACTTATTTGTATGTATAGCCCTCATGAGCAACTCTATCTGATGTTTGTATGTCGTGGTTCGCCATCATGCTAACACATGGCTAGCACATTCCTAGATCTATCAAATGCTTCATAAACAACAAAAGAAATTCTGACTTCTGATAATAAATACAAATAAGATCACTTAAATTATAGCGATATCTCTCTTTTAGAAAAGATGGATAGCGTTGCACGTGCGTCTTCTAGAGGCGAAAGTAGATATTTCAACGACACGAACACCCTGCCAACACATGCATGTGGGGCCCATAAGGGTTGCAACTGGGCCGGTTTCTGGGGCTCATATGGGCTAACCAACTGGGAACCAGCTAATTTTGTCCTCAGTTTCCATGGTGGCCCTCCATGTGTTAGCCCTGATGGGTTTATTGTGGGCATTTGGTGGGCACCATATAGGACCCATTTGGGTAATTCCATGTGGGGCCCATATGAGACAGCTTACATGGGTTTGAGATGGGGCCTTGATGGGCATCATATAAGGCTTATTTGGGTAAGCCCATATGTGGCCCATAGGAGACGGCTTACATGGGTGTGTGATGGGACCCAGCAAGTTCTTTATTGGGTCATAATAAGGATATGTGTGGGTTAGTGGCGGGGGTAACCTTATTTTACAGTTAACCCCTAAATAAAAATCATTACACTACATTAGAGCATTTAAAGTTCTAGACTAAAGTACAATTAAATGTGAAATGTATTGCTTCAAAAAAAGAGGCCAATAGATAATTAAATCATTTATTTTTTTTTACTTTTTCAAACTCAAAACACAAGACCTCTTGAACTCCCACGCAGCACTCTTGAACTTCCACAGTGCAACTCTTCAGTCCTCCATCACTTTCTCATTGGCCCTTTGAACAGAGGAAAATATTTTAAGAAAGAGTATAAAATATATTACATTGTTATATATCAGTACATCTAAGATACAGAACTGTAGTTTAATATTGCATCCCGTTTTGTCCCATATGTCACTCTTAAGACATGAGAGAAAACAGATGGCAACATTAAACTACATTATGTATACATGTACTGAGCAACTTAGTTATGCTTTGATACAACCTCACAACTATACAAAAACTCTTGAACTTACACAGTGAACCTCTTCAGTCCATCGTCACTCTCTTATTGGCCCTTTGAAAGGAGAAATAAAATATTTTAATATTTTAAAATATTTTTATAATTGTAAATCATTATCATATTTTAGCATTTGTGATTGAAGCAATAGTTATAAATGACTAGAAACCGAACGTTTTTCTCGTCTCTTACCCATTTTGCTCTCCAGCACGTGCTCTAGCATTTCTGTGCATGTAGTGACGTATGTTCTGACGCGCGTGTTACAATATATTGTACTCATTTATATTAGCATTCAGTTTTGACGTGTTTTAACGCGCTTGCGCGGCGAGCTAGCTAGGAGCAGCTGAGCAGTGACGTCAGTGTAGGAACTTCTGAGCTGTAGGAGGAATTTTCAGAACACCTGTGTGCACGTGCTGATAAAAATTTAATTTTAAAGAAATGGACAAAAAAGAAATAAAGAATTTTAAAGAATTAACGACAAACTTTAATTCCACTTAATCTTAGTTGGCAAAAATATACTTACATTTTTTTTTTCAACCTTTTATCCTGCATATCATGTGTATTGGCACATTTTCAAGCCCAAACATTGTGTTCCAATTAAAATACTACGACCCGTGTTTTACTTATGTCTTTAAAATAATGAGACCTAACAGTTCACATTTAACATAATACCTTGAACATCTTTTAGGTATTTTTATGTGCATTGCAGGTACATTACGTTACATGCTAGCCTCAGCTCGAACTATTTGTAGTAACTTGTAGTTTCTGTCTCATATGTTGTAAGAACAATAGTTGTTTGTCGACTATTTTAGATCGTTTTCGTTATGTGAGGGGAAAAGATCAGCGAACATTTTCCTGAAAAAGCCACAATGAAATGCCTCAAACTTAGCCGTAAATGTCCGCATTACAACGTAAAAACAAACTGATAACACGTTTGTCAATATAGCACGTAAAACGACTTATTTTAAAGCATGTATAAAGTGTTCTTACCTTCATTAGTTTCAGCCGTCAGCGAGCTCACGAGACGGACGGACAAAAGTGGCGCGCAGCCGCAGATGGGGGGTGGATCCTGTGTGCTGATTGAGAATGAGATCTCGCGATGAATGACTGCTGCAGGAGCAGCCCATGAGTTTTTTCTTATTTCAAAGTTTGGACTCAGGGTCTTATAAAAATGAATAACTCTAACATATATAAATTAAATATTGTATATAAAAAAATAAATTTATAACATAAATATACAAATATGTACATATTTATTTACAATATTTATGTTTTAGATTTTTATTATTTATTCGATTTTCCACAATAGAATCATTGTTTAAAAAATAAAAAAAATAAAGTTACACCAATCAGTAATAAATAAATACAGTAATTTAAAATACAGATTTTAAATTTAGGTCCTTCCTTTAATCATTTTTGCACTTGTATATTTAATAAAACATACACATACTGTATCTCAACACATTACCCAAATGGGAACCACATGGAGAGCCCACCTATGGGTCCTTGCAGGGTCACCCAAGTGGGTCCCAAATAAGATGCCCATCTGGGCTCACCCAAGTGGGTCTTACGTGGGTTACCCAGGTGGGGCCCAGTTAAGATGCCCGTTTAGAGCCCATGCCCACTCTGTACCCATGTAGCCCATCTGAAAACCCATGTGGGGCCCACATGACTGTGTTTGCTGGGCAGTTAAAACCAAGCCGTAAAAGTAATTCCAATCACCAAAAATCCAAGCCGATCTCAGTCCGAGTTTTTTCCCTGAATATTGGTAGAACAAGAAAGTTCTAAAAAATATCTACAATACTTCCAGACACAACATTTTTAAAAGCAATATAAAATCAATATATGTGATTGTATTATTATTATTATTATTATTATTACTACTACTAACACCACTACTACTACTACTATTACTACTACTACTGTTTATTACTGATTATGGTGTGTATTGTTTTGTCTAAAATGTTGCAAAAACGAAAACGGTGCACATCGCATGGTGACGGAAACGCGTCATGGCGTTTCTGACAGTTTGCTTTACTTTTGTCCACCAATAGAAAAGAACACGAAGAGTGGGGAAAACAAATGGGAAAAATACAAAAGAAGAGCATCGAAAATACAAGAAAACGCGACCGAGCGTGTTTAGCGCGTTGAAAAGCCCGGACATCGGTCACGTGATCGGCCCCGGTTTGTCACGTGATGTTGTTCCGCTTGGCGATCGGAGTAAACAAACAACACACGCCAGCTAAGATGCTCCGCGCCGGAACTCTCTCTCTTCGCCGCAGGTTCTGGTGCTTTTTGTTGCTGTTGGAATGTTCGCTGGAGCGGGTGAGTGCAGTGTGGCCGCTGCCGCAGCAGATGGTGCAGTCCGCGGAGAGATACGCGCTGAGTCCGGACTTGCTCCGCTTCGCGTACGGCAGGGACTCGGCGGCGCGCCTCGGCTGCTCAGTCCTGGACGCGGCGTTCAAAAGATACTTCTCCATCATGTTCCCCGACTTCAGCGGTGCTCCAGGTTGGTTCGTCACGATTACTGAAACCTTTGTCCTTGTTTTGTCAGGCGCATTTGTCAACTAAATATTGCAAAACTGCTCATTTTAAAAAAAAGCAATGCGTGTAAGTCTTTACTGTGAAATATAGGGAAAAATGCTTCTATAGGGAGAAGTGTAGAGGATCACTCCCAACTGAAACTCATATTAGTTGATGTCCTCAGTGTGGCAGTGAAAGACAGTTTAAGATTAAACAGTCATGAATGTACTTGCTTGTTTTTTAAATCGGCCTTTTGTGACACAAGCAGATTTGTACCTTTTTTTTTTTTTTTTTTACTTATTTTACACAATTTTACATTTAGATTGAATGTTTTGATTCTCCAACACAACGTTCTGTTTTGTTCACAGCATCACGACTTCGAAACCCCTGGTCCAACCCAAATCCTTTTATTGTTTCGGTGGAGGTCAGAGTCAGTGGATGTGATGGATACCCGCAAGAAGATTCCGATGAAGGCTGTGAGTTTGTTCGGCCCAACTGATCGCTCTGATTCATGTTTAGTTTGGTGCCGTTGACGTGCGCTTGTTGCCATTCTCTCTGTGTCTGCGTTCGATTGTCACAACAAAGTTTGTGTGGTTGCAGATAAGCTGAGTGTGTGTGACGGCCGGGCGGCGCTGACCTCTGAGAGCGTGTGGGGAGCACTGCGAGGTTAATACGGTTAATACTGTAAATATCCAACGCATTTATTCAATCTTTCTTTTGCTTTTACACGTTCCAACCTCTGAAAACAGGTTTAGAGACTTTCAGTCAGCTGGTGAACCAAGACCGCTACGGTTTCGTAAGTGTTCAATAAAATATTAAAATGTGCAAATGCAAAACAGTAAAATCCAAGTTACTCATTTGTTGTTTTGCAGTATTATATAAATAAGACGGAGATTGTGGACTTCCCGCGCTTCCCCTTCAGAGGACTCCTACTGGATTCGTCAAGACATTATTTACCTCTGCGATCTATTTTACAAACCCTGGTGTGTACTACCGAATAAGCTCAAATGTATGCTGAAATACAAATATAACAACTTGTATATATGCCGATATATCAAGTACGACAGGTGTTATTTGTAAGATGCTCTGTTGTTTTTAGGATGCCATGGCCTACAGCAAGCTGAATGTGTTTCATTGGCATATTGTGGATGACCCTTCCTTTCCCTATCAGAGCCGAACATTTCCTGATCTCAGCAATAAAGTATGAGATATCATTCTAATGCAAGATAACAATCAGAAATTGTTGTAAAATTATATAGGTTTTTTTTTGTCAGTAATATAGTCTGATCAATATACATATATAAACAATTTTACAATGTACGGCTTTTAATTATGATGTTTTTTTTTTACAGTAATACATTTTTTTTTTTAACATTTTTAGTATCTTGACAAATATTTTTATTCTAGGGAGCTTTTCATCCATTCACTCACGTTTACACTCAGACAGACGTGATGAGAGTGATTCAGCATGCTAGGATGCGGGGCATCAGAGTGGTACCCGAGTTTGACTCGCCTGGCCACACCCAGTCCTGGGGCAAAGGTAATGCAGTCAGAACCATGAGCCTTTCCATACCTTGAACAAGTGTTTGTTCAAATGTTCTTGATGAGTGGATAAGTTATAGCCTACAAAAGAAAAAAAGTCCGATTTTATTTCCTGTTTATTTTGTGTTCAGTGTGTTGAGATTTTTGCTGTACTGAGTGTAAAAACTTACATTTGTCATTTCAGGACAGGCTGACCTTTTGACCCCGTGCTACAAAGGGGATGTGCCCTCTGGTACGTTTGGACCTGTTAATCCGACTCTAGATTCCACCTACACGTTCATGGAACGCCTCTTCAAGGAGGTGAAAACTGTCTTTCCTGACTCATACATTCACTTGGGAGGGGATGAGGTCAGTTTTGAATGCTGGTAAGAAACGTGGGAAATCTTATTGTAGAGGGTGTATTCTAGAAAGCAGGTTATGTGGCATAGCCAGCTAGGTTTGAGAGTACGTGAGTGGAAAGGATTTTGGTGCCAAAAACAAAGGCAAGTTTAAGTAACTATAGCAACTGAGTCTCTGAAGAGAAGCTGCTGGCGAGGTGGTTCTGTTCTGCGTGCATTTACTTCCGATGGCATATCGTATCGGGATGAATATTTAGTAAAGTGTGGTGGAATTCTCGCAAATTTCAATTTTGTGACACTTGAATTTGGCGAGCCATTGAAGATGCCTTTCTAAATGCAGCATAAACACACACATAACTCACACCAGGTGTTTTGGACCAGACACACTCAAATGATTTAAGTTTAGATTTCATTTACCGACTCCTCAGATGGTAAAGTAAACCTACTTTCTGGAATACACACCTGGAAAGAGCTTGATCTGTGTTTTTGTTTGCATTTGTTGTTTACTGTGTGTGTGTGTGTGTGTGTGTGTGTGTGTGTGTGTGTGTGTGTGTGTTTTACAGGAAGACCAATCCCAATGTCCGGACCTTCATGAAGAAGATGGGCTTTGGGAATGACTTCACCAAACTAGAAGCATTTTACATGGAAAAGTAAGTAGTTGTTATTATTATACACACTTCCATTGCTGCACATGTGCACACGGTAAATAACACCATAAAGCAGTACTTTTACCGCTTAATGTGTTTTTTTTTACATCAAAGTATAAATCATTAATAATGAAGGAACTTCTCAATACATTTATTTTAGTATTTTAGTAGCCTCATGAAAGTAAAACATCACTTGACCAAGTCACATTTGTAAACTATTGTGGTGGCCAAACTGCTGTATTGTCGTAATTATGAAATAATAATTCTATTCATTAGTGGTGGGCGATAGAGTACAAATTCATATCACGATATTTTTTAGTGTCCAGATGTTGTGTGTCCTGTAGGGGGAGGGGGGCATTAATATTTAAGTTGATCTCAATTACATTATTTGTACACAATCTGTGTTGTAATTTTATTTAAAGAAATTAGATGCAGTGAGTAACTTGGATAATCGTCTAGCATTTTTAATACAGTGTGTCATTTAAAAGTAGTTGCCCCGGCGTTTATTCAAAAACTGAGAGAGAGACAGTGAAAGAGAATTTGCCTCGTCACGCTTGCTTTCTTGCTCTCTCTTTCACACGCGACAGAGCTTGAGTCTGAATCTGAACGTGGCGTGCAACAAACATTTACAAACGACTTTTATAAAACAAAAATAAGCAGAAACAGTGCTGCGTGCGTCTTTACGGTTCTCTTTCTTAGTAGAGCAGCTCTTAAAGACACTACACAGACATGGGAGCTATTACTCGCTGTGATCTATTCTTTCAGCCTGGTACAGTGCTTTCTGCGTTTGAGTAGCTACACTGTGTCGTCATTAAAAGTTATAACAAAACAAACGTGTTATACTGTATTAAAATATGTGTACACATTGTATGAAAATTTGATTCATGAATGTGTGACAGTATCCACGATATTGCAAAATCAAATCTCAACTCGATACCGGTTTACCGCCCACCCCTACCTACTATTCATTAAAAATGTTGTTTGTTAAAAAAAAAAGCAACATCATGACTTTGACCAAAGCAGATGTGTTGACGTGAGACGTGGAGGGGCGTTTGTGACGTCTCCCACTATGTCTTCCAGGATAATGAACATTACCACGGCCCTCAACCAAACCTCCATCGTGTGGCAGGACGTGTTTGACTACCGTGAGAGGGTGAGGAGATCTGCTCCAAGCCGACGCCATTTCACCAGAACCGCATGTTTATCTTTCAGCCCAGGAGTAATTATGTGGTGGTGGTTTGGAAGCATGGCTGTTACCCGTGTGAGATGCGCAGGGTGACGAAGGCGGGTCTGCGGGCCGTGCTGGCCGCGCCCTTCTACCTCGACCTGCCCATACCCACTCACAGCTGGGCTCGCTACTACAACGTGCGGCCCCTGGCATTCCTAGGTTAGATGTCTGACAGTGAGCGGGTGCAGTGTGGTGCTGAGTGCAGTGTCTTCTGACGTGCTTCTCGTCGCTCAACAATCAAACTCAAATGCGTGTAATATTAACGTAAAAAGGGATTGCGTTGTTGCACCTCCGTCACTTAGAACGTCATGTGACACGTGACGCGTCATTTAGAAAAAAAACTACTAAATATGATAAAAGAGCAAGAAGCTGCTGTACACCGCGTTTCTCCCCCAAACTACAGAACATCTCTGCAAAGACAATATTCAGGTGAAAAACTTGCAGTGCGCGTTCTTACCAGAAGAGGTCAGGCAACATCGGTCTGATGGTGTACCATAACGTTTCATTCCTCTCTCAAATTCATCCTCGTTCCGCGATGTGTCCCACTGAAATGTCCTTTTACATTCATTTCAAGATGGAGATTGAAGGCGCTTCATGTGGTTTGTCTGCTGTCTGTGCCCCGTCTCAGATTCCACCAGGCACTGTTCTCGAGATCTGGAAGGGTGAGACTTACTCTGCGGAGTTGAGCAAGATGACGCTTGCCGGGCACAGAGTTCTGCTCTCTGCCCCCTGGTACATAAACCACGTCAGCTACGGGCAGGACTGGCGCAACTCCTACGCTGTTCAGCCCCAGAACTTCTCTGGTGTGTGGAGCTGAAGGCATCAGTTTGTCGTCGCAAGCTACAATATCACTTTAACCCTCCTATTATGTTCAAGTCAAACAAAAACATAAGTTTAAAGATATTTAATACATACTTAAAAGTAGATTTCACTTTGAAACTCTCCTGCTGGGCTTATTTGGTGTATATCATATACAAATTATAATGATTCAGAACTCATTTGTAACACCATGTTTATATTACAAATTTACTGTTGGGGTCAAATTGACCAGTTAAAAGTTGAAAAAAAAGAGCTTCCAATGTTTGTTCGGTTTGTTTTAGTTCTCCTTCTTGTGTAATCTACATATAAACAAAACATGGTTCACATATTTTTAACCCCCGCAACATGTGTTTGTTACAAAGATAATGTTCGGGTCAATTTGATCCTTCAGACAAATAGGAGGCTATAAGAGTCAGTTACTCAAATATTATTTGTTTCTTAGCAACACTGAGAAGGCCACCAGTGGAAGTAAAGGGCCACTGGTCAAACTGACGGCGAACATTGTTGATGTTCCTCTGAAACGAACATAACAGGAGGGATAAATGACGTCACCTTTTTGATAAACGCAGTTTTTCTGAAAACATGAGTAACGTAAAAGTAAACTTTGTTACATTGACAGCTATGTTGTTGTGTATGTAATCACAGATGTAATGCAATGATGTTTTTGGTGAAATGTCTTGTGTTTTTTGTTGCTGGTTTATTTTGTAGTGCTGCAGTGTTTTCTGTTCTTGTTTGTTACTTGATGGTTTTGTTGTCGATTCTGTGATTTAGGGACGGAGGAGCAAAGGAAGCTGGTGATGGGTGGAGAAGTGGCCATGTGGGGTGAATACGTGGACGCCACCAACCTGAACCCACGGCTGTGGTAGAGAGCGAGTAACCGTGGTGACTGCTGTTGTGTGGTGGGTGACGGGCTTGTGTGTGTGTGTGTGTGAAGGCCGAGAGCTTGTGCCGCAGCCGAGAGACTGTGGAGCGAGGAGAAGAGCACCATGAGCGCAGACCTGGCCTTGCCTCGACTGGAGGAGCTCCGCTGCCGACTCCTGAGGTCTGTAATCACCGCTCCAGTCACGCGCATCAGGTCCATGTTCTGAGCATTTGTTAGGCGCCTTTCACAATTTTCACTGTCTAAAAGCGCACGTGTGAAAATATTGTTGCTTTTTATTCATTAGTAGTAAGAAAATGGCTATGAGTATCAGAGCAAGAACATGTGCGACAGTGGCCGGGTAAAAATCCTCTCTAACGAGGAAACATTGAAGTACCATATATAAGATTATGACAGTTTTAGGAGGTGCAGGTGTGATTCGGTTCCGAGCACTAGACTAGGCAGCCTTTCTATACGTTTATATATTAACTTATTCTGTAAGTTATTGTAACAGGTCCATCTATGCTTCATTGAAGAGACGCGTCTTCAGTCTAGACTTAAATTAATTAGTGACTGTGCGGATGTGTCTGTGTTTGTGTCTTCAGGCGTGGCATTCAAGCGGAGCCTCTCAACGTCGGACATTGTAAAAATGAGTTTAATGGTCTGTAAGTATAGAGCCGTTCTACAGAGAGCAACTTTTGTGCACTGGAACAGAAAACTTTATTTTGCACATGAAAACGTATTGTTTTAATTTTCTTTCAATTTTCTAAATGAACCAAGATGAACATTTTTGAATATTGTTAATACACATCGATACCTTGCATATCTAAACTACGGCCAATAAACGGTGTGATTTGAGTGCGACAGTGTGGGTGTTGTTTTGAAATCCTGATGGATGAATTAAACTGAAACTGTAGTGTCTGAACATCAGATTTGTGGTGGTGAAGGTTTAACGAGTGATGGTGAACTGTTTAGCGCAGCATTAGGTAAACGGCTGATGTAAAGCACACCGACTCGTTTAATGAAGTCGCCTGCCACTTCACCCGCCATCCGTCTCGCTAGCCGCGCGCCAGCAGATCCTATTAGTCTGATAGGGTTCACACGCTAGCTAAAGTTCAGCCGCGCTACTCATAACACGCTAGCAAATCGAGCCACTCACCACTCATTTATTTGGAAAAAAAAAAAACCTCCTTCGCTTTGACGCTTCAGACACCGTTGCATGGTTTCACTGTCACATGCTTTAGTACACAAGGAAATGAAAGAATGAAAATGCTATTATTTGTCCCACAGCGGGGAAAATGCAGCTCACAACAGCAGAAAGAATATAAAAGAATAGAGAACAAGAAATTAAACAATAAGTAAATAAACTACATGAATGCATACGTAAATGTATATTCTACGGAATATTTTACCATAAATCTATCCAAGCACATGTTTCTAATCTAGAATGTTCTTTCTGTTTGTTTTCCCTGGTAATTGGGGTCTGATCCTTTTTTGACAATTCAGCAGCAAGTCGTGCGTAATGAATAAGCCGCTCTGCTCTTGCTCAGCACTTACATGGCCTTTTAACTTAAGTCCTGCTAATGTTTAAGTTACTTGATAAAATGAGCTTACGTGCCTTTGATATTTACTTAGACAATTGATTTTCTCATTGACGGGATTATGCTTCTGCGAGCAGATGGCTGCGGCGGGCTAATCCCAGAAGGCCACAGCGACGCCCCGTTTCCACCTGCACCCCTGTATTTGATGACCTCCTCGTGACCTTTAGTGTGTTATCAGCGTGTCACACGTGGCAGTGAAAACTCCAGGAAAACATGCAGTAGCTCAGAGTACAGATAATTGGTAATGAGGTAAAATTGTTTATTTGTTTGTTATTTTAAGTCTTCAAAAAGATATGTGCCACATAGTTATGATGGTGAAAAGACTCTTGGCAAGGCGTTTCTAGTCGTTTCCTGCTGCTAATCTAGGCTTGTAAAACCGGTTAATGATCTTATTAGATAATTACAGTAATAAGTGAATTGCTTCTGTCAGCTGCACAATTCTACGCGTTCGCGGATATAATCCACATATGCCGCTTGTGTCCATTAATGTGTTTAATCCCAAGCACAAAGATGAATCGCGATGACTCACAGATTTGTACATCGCCGGCGTCTTTCCGCTGTGACAGAACAATAATCGACATAATTCCACCGTCCAGATGAGCAATTGTCCCGCGCGCGTTTCACTCCAGGAGTAAATCATTGTGGATGTGGAGGACACGGGTTTGTGTTTTTTTAAAAGAGTGTGATTTCTTCCTTTTTTGAAAGGGTCTGCTTTGTCGACCTGACAAGAGGAAGCTGCTGCACGAGAAGTGTCGCTCGAAAACTTTTATATGATTCAAAGTGAACGATAGCGAGCAGCATTACACAGTGATTCGTCTGAATGTGCAAAACCGTTATTTATGTTTCATACATTTCATGTAATTATTTTTCTTTATTTATGTAATTATGCTAATATATGCAATAATATATGCAGGCGGAGTCAGACCAAGCTCAATTCCTTGTTGTCACTTGCAACTTAGCCAATAAAGTTGATTCTGATTTCGAAAGCCTAGCCGCGCATGTGTAACAGCTCTGTAGCGACAGCCTGCTGTAAAAAACGAAATGAACGACAAACTCGAAATGATTCGTTCACTTTGCTACCGATTAAAGATGCGAATCAGTTAAAATAATCAAACTTCCTATCACTGCCCGTGATGGATGGCGTGTGTGCGTTCTGAAGTGACCACCGCACTCTTTGACCAGAACTGCTGACATTCAGAGCGATTATACACAAGCGCCTTATGAGATGCGAGGAGCTGTGAACTTATGTCAGTGATAAAGCCTTCAAGGACGCCAGCGACATGCGCCAGGTTAATCAGACACAGGTGTGTGTCACAGTGCCAGTGCGCCTGCGCGCGCGCGCGTGAGTGTGTGTGTGGGG
>CM051497.1:257035-287035 GCA_028031935.1 Paedocypris micromegethes
GGGGGGGTCAGTGTTGCCAACACCTCAGCAGGGAAAGTCGCCATTGGCTGTCCTAAAAGTCGCACAAAATCACTAGATGACGTCATAACATAATTTACATAATGTGCATATGTATTAGGTATTACGTATTAAATACAACATTTGTCAAATATCGCGACGGCAAGTTGAGCAGTGTAAGAACTGTATGGACACAAGTCTCCAAAAGTCACCAGTCACAGCAAAAAAACTCTTTAGATTTAGTCGCTAGTCACTTTTAAAAAAAAATTGTCGCTAGAGGGTCTGAAAAGTTGGCAAATCTAAGTTGGCAACACTAGTGTTTGGTAATGGTAATTAAATTACTTAAAGTAATTACTAGTTACTCAATTTGTATTTAAAATACTTTACTAATTACTGTTTCAGAAAAGTACTTTAAATACTCAATAATTCACCCATAAATGTTTAAATAATTCATTATTAACAAAAAAAAAAAGCTTTCTTTTTTCTTTTTAGCTTTCTGGGTCATCTTTATTAAGTTATATAAGTTATTCGTAGAAAATGTAACCTTTTAGGTAAGAAACAAAATTCCAGAATAAACAAAATAGATTATGCAACAATAAAGACAGAGCGATAAATTCTACAGCGGCGCCTCTTCCACAATGTGACCTGCAATCATTTTTTTAAGCTTCAGATCCTCAGACACGTCCTGTATTTTAATTACAGAAAATTTATTTTAGTAATTTGCAGGTTCGTGTTACACCTAACGCCTTTATTCATGTTCAAGTTTATTTATCAAATAAGATCATTTACCCATTACATCAAGCAATGGGATATTTCTAGATCTTTTTGTAAGAACAGATATTTCTTTTAATTGTAATTTGACACACACATTGACCAGGGCACTTTATCAGCTACACATCACTAGTAATGGGTCGGATGTGACTAATGCTCTGTGACAGAGATGGAACAAGGTTCTGGGAACATTCGGCTCCCCACTGAAGCGTCAGAGAAGTGACACACATCTCCTGTTCCTCCTCCACCTCCACTGGCCTGAGACCTGGAGACCACGCTGGGCCATCTTCTGATGCCACTTCCTGCAGGAGAACGTGTCGGGTCATAAAGCGAGAATCATCTCAAATGGCTTCCTGAGCATGACAGTGAGCTCCAGTTCAACCGCGTTTCTGTCGTGGACCTGAACGTTCATCCATCGACAACAGTGACTCAATAAAAAGATCCAGCTTCACGTTCGACATCATTAAAGCCATTTCAAACAGATCGTGATGAGTTCCACACAAGTATAATTACAATAGACCTGAATATACAGCGTTTGTTCATGATGCAACAGCACTGTGGAGCAATGGGCAGCGCTGTCTCCTCTAAGCGAGAAGACTCAAGGTGTGATCTCTTTCTATGTCTCAATAGATGCCAGATAAAGTAAATGCATTCATTTTATTGGTTATTGTTTTCATTATGTTTATCTGAAGTGTGTGTGCGCGTGTCAGATTCATAGTTTCCTGCTCGTTATCTACTGACGTCCCGTCGCGACAGTTGCTCTTTCGGCTGGTTGGGTTAATGGGGCTGGAAGCTTTAACCATTAACTAATTAGCAAGCACGGCTGGACTTGTGAACTCGTTCAATTCAATCAGAATAAAACTATATACGTCAGATAAACAATTACATCATCAGAGAACAATAATTGAAATAGAATAATAGAACTGATCGCACCTGGTTATAAATCAGACACACACGTCCTTCATTTCTCATCGAGTTGGACTGTAGGCGAGTGATGTGTTACAGCTGATTACAACATGTTAGTATGTTACAATATTATTAGTAATTACAGTATATTACTAAGTGGTTACAGTATATTGCAGTAGTGATTACAACATATATTTACTGTAACAGTAGTTGAAACGGATAGTTGGAATCTTTGCTTGCAGTCGCAGTACAGAAAGGGTTTCCGGTCTGGAAACCGGATTAGCCAGAGAAAAAGGTCTTTTATTGACATAGCAGAGATGGAAAGCAGGTAACTAACTAAACAGTACACAAACAAATCAGTTTCCATCAGTCTGGTAGCCACAGAGGTCCGTGGAGATGATTTGGCATCAAGCACTAATATCCACAACAATGACGTGGCATATTCCTCAACTAAATGAAGTAAATGATGGTTAAATGCAGAGCACAATTGCGATACAGCCCTTGTGGCCACACGTTACTTACGTACAAACATCCTTACAGAGAGCAAATGTGAGTTTATACCAACAAAAGCAATATAAAAGAGCAAAGACTCGCGTGATCATCAGTCCAGCAGCTACATTGATGTTGGAATGTAGCAAATAACTACAACGCAATGTTACAGTCATTAAGCAGACACATTTATCCAAAGCAACTTACAAGCCATTTCAATTTTTTTTACAATTCAACAATTTTTTTCTGCTTTCTCTGGCAAACGAACCCATGAACCTCAGTGTGTTTGCACTGGACAAATGACACTAAAAATGTGTTTAGATTGAATTAGATTAGATTCAACTTTATTGTCATTGTGTCAACTTAGTCATCTACAGAGACAATGAAATGCAGTCAGATTGTATAAATAGAATAAAGTTTATAGAATAAAGTTGTTACATATCAAGGAATGTGTGTGTGAGGCGTGTGAGTGTTTACTCTGGAAGGCTGGTGGTGTGGTCCCTGGACCTGTGACTGTGTGAGGCGTGTGAGTGTTTACTCTGGAAGGCTGGTGGTGTGGTCCCTGGACCCGTGGCCGACACGTGTGATGCTCCTGCAGCGTCTGAGCTCATCAGGGGATCAGAATCGGCTCAATGTGACAGTGATCACTATTCTGCTGATAGCAGCAGCAGCGCGGCATCTGTTTACTGTCAGAGATCTAGGTCAGAGGAGGAGAGCTCTCGGCTCTAGCTGCTTATTCTCCATCAATACATGCACTGCCGTTCAAATATTTGGGGTTACCTAGAAAATGTTGTGTGTTCCATGAAAAGTCACACTTTATTTTCCAAGAACAAGGTCAAACTGTCGAGTTTCACATGAAAGTTTTTTATTTCTGGCCATTTTGAGCCTTTGATTGACTCCACAGATGTGATGCTCGAATTGAATCAAATCGAAAGTCCTTTATTTGTCCCCACAAAAGGGAAATTTCACCGTTGCAGCAACAGTACAATTTTAAAGTAGAATTTTATATTGTATACTGTATATGTATACTGGAATTGCCCTTATAGCTTCTTTAACCAGCTAAACAGTTTACAGAAGTGCTAACATATTTGCACAAGGATTTTACAATCATCCATTATCCTTCTGTCACAATCAGCAAACACATTGTACCATTAAAACACTGGAGTGACAGTTGCTGGAAATGGGCTGCACTGTACACTTATGTAGATACATTATGTATTGCACCAAAAACTAGACATTTACGGCTATAATAGTTACCCACACTAACAATATATAGAGTGTATTTCTGCTTAGTTTAAAGTTATTTTCATTGACAAAGCAGTGCTTTTCTTTCAATTATAAGGACATTTCAAAGTGACCCCAATCATTTGAATAGTAGTGTAGCTTCTGAGCTGTCGCTCATGTTTAATAGACGTAATAAAGAGCAAAATCCACTTCTTCTCTCTACTTCGACTTGCCGTTCTTAGACCCAGCACAATCGTGTCTTGACGAGGTGATTTGAAGTGTTGTGAGTCAGCAGAGTGAACAGCCCTGTGGAGCTCCAGGGTTTAGTGTGGTGCTGCTGGAGATGCTGTTCCCCATCCGGTTTGACTGAGGAAGACCAGGATCCAGCATGCTCAGCTTCTCCATCACAGTCTATGAAAGGCACTTGAGCATCATCCATGGCTTCTGGATTGGAGTATGCGGAGCATGCTTTACCATTTGAAAGTGCAATCTCATAGGTGCTATGCTAATCTTGTAATGTTACTAGAACTTTCCTTTGAGCCCATGTGGTTTGTATTTTTTGCGGTTTAGTTCTTGCCTCAAGCGCTTTAATGTGATGTGTTGTGCGAAGAACATAGTCTGTGTCTGGTCCAGGCCGAGCGAGGGACTGGTACGGTTATGTAACGCTGGACTTACACTGTCAGCACTGCACAGATCAGACTGTAAACGTCTTAAACACTAGCACGCATACAAACCTGTGCTACTGATCCTCATTGTTGATTTCATCGCAAAGTTCTCTTTCTTTCTTTCTTTCTTTCTTTCTAACCCTAACCATAACCCTTTCTTCCTTCCTTCCTTCCTTTCCTCCCTCCCTCCCTCCTTGCTTTCTTTCTTAACTGACAGCATCACTACACTTGACACTACCTTGTCACAGGACTCTCAAGTTGCTTAACTTGTCGTAAATCTCCAAATTTGAAAGTGGATTTAAAACTGGAATTTGGATTGTCCAAACGCAAGACATTTCCCGGACTCAATTGTCACATCACAGTTCCTTGTGAAGCTCATCAGTTATTGTCTTCCACATTCAGGCTGTTCTGAGGAGATTGTAATCGGGCTCCTTTACGTTAATCTCTGCTCTGCTCATCTCAGCAAGTCCCGTCCTAACATTATGCGTTATTGCCACCTGCTCGTTACATAAAGGCAGCTAAAGCCGCGGCGCAGCACATGCTCAGGTGTGTCACTCGCGCATGACATCGACAGGAAGGTGTCGCGTGTTCTGACGCCAGCGGTCACGTTCCGTCACGTGTGATGAACCGCTTCTACACGCAGCTCCAGGACACGCTGCCTCCACTGGAAACTCACAGGCATCATTGGTTATAAATAGGGTTAAATTGTAGAGTAGTAGAAGCGAATGTATTACTCTTATGATGTTAACTGATTTATGAATATGTGATATTGCAAATACCGCCTCCAGCCTTAAGACGCTAGGATGAAGCGGTAGAAGATGAATGAATTAATATATAATTCATTATATATAATAATGCAATTGAGTTTGTCCTTTGTTAGCAGCACGATTGCATCTTACAACAGAAGATAGGATAAGTTAATATACATATAAACTCAAATCTATAAATAAATAAACATACAGAACACACTCACACACACAAGGAATTGTCCCATTTGTTTTCTGAATCTTATTATTTCTCATTAAGAAATATCTGATATAAAGATTATATCAGAATCTTCTTATAAAAATAATAATAATACTATAATTTTTAACTTTATAATTCATTGGTCGTCTTTCGAGACCCTCAATGCTTTACAGAATATGACAACACACACATCTTTTAGCTCGGAAGAATAGCGGCAGCAAACGCACCAGTGTCAACTGTACTCCGGAGTATTATCACCATACACACTTACACACACACACACACACACACACGCACACACACACACACACACACACACACGTTCAAATTCACAGTGTGCTTTTGGATTTATATACTGTATACTGTCAAAGTGAATGAGTTTGTCAATATGGCCACTAGAGGCAGTATATACATTGTACACTACATTTAACCATCCTAGTGAAGTGACATACAAACCAGGAGCAGTGGGCAGCTTCAGCCGTGGTGTCGAGGGCATGTGAAGGTCTGTGTCTTGATCAAGGAAACCCACCGGACCATGATTAGAAGGTGGCTGGCAGATCACTGGACCACAAGTGTCATGTGTGTGTGTGTGTGTGTGTGTGTGTGTGTGTACGTATATACATTATACATGTAAATGTTTGTAATATTTGCATTTGATACAAATCAAGACACACACGTGTGTGTAATTCTGTTTTTATAATGTCAATCACGTGTCGCAATTTATTACATTTAAAAAATTATAAATTCTAAAATGATGAGCAATAATCAATCAAACGACGTTTGACAAAAACTATTTGTGTGTAAATTTAATCTATCAATCATTCATAAACCATTCCATTTCTTTCTGACTACTATCTGAAAACATTGAAAGGCTCTTCATCTGCATTTATGACTCATTTACAGAAACATACTAACTGTTTTCGTGCAACAGATAAAATGACTTTCAGTTCAGAGTTCAAATGGCTCCGTCTGCTCCCCTGGAAAAGACCCCGACCTAATCTGGGGGCCGTAATCTTTTTACACACTGGTTTAGGTCACAGAGAGTCTCTGTCAGAGCAGTGAGACAACAATCTAATGCCAGGCAGATTTAAGGAGGATTCTTGGTTCACAGAGATCATCTCCTTCATCAGACTGCAAACTGTCTGCCACCGCTTCTCCGCTCGAGGTCCAGCCCGCAGAGTCAAGACAAGCTTCCGGGAATAATCCTGTTAGGACGCAGTGCTGCCATACCACTTTATTAATCCCGCAAACTCAACCACTGCCAGTGCGTATCGCAGCGTTTGTTGACCTTTGACACAATATCTCTTTGCTATTAAAGATCTTTCCTTGTCTCACAGATTACGAGAAGATGCTTCCAGAGCGGCATGTGCTGCTGTCTGGCTTTCGTGTGTGACCTTGCGCCGCTTAAGTCTTTAATAAGATAGATGCACAAATCAAAAGAAAACAGCAAATCACTGACTTCAGCCCTCTAATTACAGTAAATCACGCAGGGGTCACTAATTAGGCCGAGCTGGATCCGGAGCGCAGCCACCATATGGCGACGGGGCCAATGGCTGCGACTGGCACCCGATTGGCTCCCGCAGCAGCACAGGCAGCTAATTGTTTTGTACCCCCCCCCCCTCATTCCAACCCTTTGTTTCCTTGAGAGAACATGTTTTCTGGTGAGCTAAGCTGCTTAGCTGGTTTGGAGCGAGTGGAGGTGGATGCTGGTGGGAGTCCCGGGGGCCAGCGGAGAACTGGTGGCTCGTGTTGCTGCCAGAGTAAAGCACAGAGTCTGAGAAATGTTTGAATTGAGATCGGTTCAGTCTCTTGTATAATAATAATAATAATAATTATTATAATCCATTCAATTTTTTATTTATTGGCGCCTTTCTAGACACTCAAGGTCGCCTTACATAAACACAACAACAACATTCACACACACACACACACACACACACACACACACACACACACACACACATTTGTTGTCATCACACCTTGTGCATCATTCTGCTCTACAGAATCATCTTCTGCTCAGCTGCTTACAGCACAGGACAGTATAGTACAGTAGGGTAGAGTACAGTATGATCTACAGGACACTAGAGTTAAGGACAGGGCTGTACAGTAGAGTACAGGACAGTACAGTATAGAAGAGTAGAGTACAGTAGAGTACAGTACAGTATAGAAGAGTAGAGTACAGTACAGTAGAGTGAAGTACAATACAATACAGTAGAGTACAGGACTGGACCAAGAGCTTGAGTGGCACAGGACAGAAGCGGATTCCTCTCTATCTACATTAAGACACTACTGAACATACTTCATGTCTAATACCTCCAGTAATTATAATCGTAATTGTTTTTAGGTGTAAGCACCTACAATTACGTAGTAACATATATATCTTATTATTAACTATTACTAAAATTCCTACATTAACTAACAAGGGCTGTTGTACGTGCTGAACGTGCTGAACGTGCCGGTCATTCAAACACGAGCTCGTGCATCCGTGTGTTGATTGTGAGAAACATTCGAGCAGATTGTTGAACGTGGCTCCGACTTTAGCAGCATCAGCGTCGCCAGCGATGAAACAATAAAGAAACGGCATGAATCTAGAGGCGGGAATGTTGAAGCAGATGTCCTCAACAGCTTGACCACACAAACCAAAAAAGAAACGTGCCGCATGTTTCTCGCGTTGTTGAATGATAACCTGAGCGGATCTTTAGATCACGGACAGTATCAATAACTTTAGGTTTATTCTCATTAGAGCCGGAACGAGAACAACAGACTGCGGTAAGTGTGACTGATTGATCCATCCCTAGATGGACAGTAAAGATTAAGAGGATGACAAACAGACACTTGCTTGCACAGCACTTACACAGCAGCTAATCCTCTTGTCTTCTTTTGGGAGCCCACTGTCTCCTCACAGTCCCTCGCTGTCCGGCACGAGGCGGTGCCAGACTTTACTAAAGCGCCAGAGCGGCGGCTCAGAGGACACAGACGCAACCAGCGGCACCAGAGACACCTCCACCTTCTGCTCCTGATAGGATCCACTTCCTTGGGAATCGCTCCGGCCTCAAAGGCCAAGTTCTTCTGCGGCTTCCCTTCACAAGCTTGGCTGGTGATCCAGTTTTGATGGAGGATTCCTTGTCCGAAATGTCCATGGCACCGTTCGGATCCTCGGCAGAGTCATCCAGGAGCGTCTCCTCAGACGACAGTCAGGAGGGTGAGTGGTGTCCGCAGCTCAAGCATTGACTTTACCAGAGTCCAAGAACACGTGTAAACCCATCCCGACTCTCGGCAGGTAAAAGCCCGGCGCCTGGCAAGATCCTGAGCTCGGGTCTTCTGTGTAAAGTCTGCTCCGACACCAGCAGCGGCAAACACTACGGAATATACGCCTGCAACGGCTGCAGCGGCTTCTTCAAGCGCAGCGTGCGGCGACGACTGATCTACAGGTAAGGGACCTTCTAGAAGCTCTCGCTGCGTTCAAATTCCTTCATTGAGATGATTTTGCTGTCCAACCGACAGATGTCAAGCTGGGACTGGCATGTGTCCTGTAGACAAAGCCCATCGCAACCAGTGCCAAGCCTGTCGCTTGAAGAAATGCCTTCAGGCTGGCATGAACAAGGACGGTGAGTCCATCTCAGAAGCCGTTCCTTCCTCTCTGCTTCTTCTCTCGCTGACGTCACGTGATCTGCTCTCAGCCGTTCAGAACGAGCGTCAGCCCCGCAGCACGGCTCAGGTCCGGCTGGACGCTCTGGACATGGACAAAGACCAGGAACACTTGGCCACCACACTGGAGCCCACGTCCTCCTCCAGCTGCTCGGTGATCAGCCGGCCGGTCCCGGGCTCCTCCATCAGCTCCAGCATCAGCTCCACCGAGGCCGGGCAGCGCACCGGCAGCCCCAAGAGCGGGCACCGCTTCATGGCCAGTCTGATGACGGCAGAAACCTGCGCCAAGCTGGAGCCAGAAGATGGTAAAGACCACGAGACAATTGCTGTATTTTCCACCTGCTGCTTTTCCGACTCTATCTCACGCGAGACTGCTGTGGCATTTAGTGAAAGTTCAAGTTCAAGTTCTGAGCATTTCTAAGGAGGTTTTCACAGTTTTAACTGTCTCAAAGTGCATGTGTGATTGTGTAAGAGGATTGTCAACCTTTTTAGTAGTTGGTGTTAAGAAAATGGCTATCACTTTGATTATGACCAGTGAACAACAAAGTCCCCTCTCTAACAAGGAAAAAACCCTGGGGAGAACCCTCACTGGTGCTAGTCTCCTCTGGCATTCTAACACTACACAATCAGTGGGTTGGTTGTTCTGCGTCATTTTGATGATGGTTCCGGAGGATGTTTTCCTCCTTAGTGGGGAAAGAGGCAACTCCATTTCTCCACTTAAAACAGCGTCATCAGGTCTACAGAAGTTCAGTCATCATAGAAAAAATGAACGGGAAGCTCGTAGGAGATTCCATCTTCCCAAGCGTTCTGATAGATGCCATGTCCATCTGGCGGCACGATACTCCTCCAGGCAGACGTACGGCACTCGGCGCTCAGGACAGAAGTGAAACACAGAGAAAAACAAACTAATTAGGAAAACATGAAGTACCATAATTAAAGATTTTGATAGTTTTAGGAGGTGCAGGTGTGATTCGGTTCCGAGCACTAAACTAGGCAGCCTTTCTATATGATTATATTAACTTATTCTGTAAATTATTGTAACAGCTCAATATATGCTTCGTTGAAGAGATGTGTCTCCAGTCTAGACTTAAATTGACTCACTGATTCGGAGTCTCGAATTGTGCTAGGCACAGCATTCCATAGTTTAGGTGCTAAATATGCAAAGGATCTTCCTCCCTGGTAGATGTTAAACATGTCACTGATGCTAAACACTAGATAAATGAGCTGGATTCAATGCCGTGGTCTTCACCAGCACAGAAGCCCCCAACCTGACGTGTCTGTCTGCTTTACAGTGGACGAGAACATCGACGTGACCAGTAACGAGCCGGAGAGGAGTTCTCCCGAGTACAGCGGCGCTCTCTACCCCTCACGCGGACCCGAGAGTGTGTACGAGACCTCGGCCCGTCTGCTCTTCATGTCTGTCAAGTGGGCCAAGAACCTGCCGGTCTTTTCTCATCTCCCCTTCAGAGATCAGGTGAGCGCGCGCGTGTGTGTGTGTGTGTGTGTACTGCACACACATGCGCAGACGCGACTAAACAAGGCTGCTGGATCTGTGTTTTAGGTGATTCTTCTGGAGGAGGCTTGGAGTGAACTGTTTCTTCTGTGTGCAATCCAGTGGTCACTGCCCCTGGACAACTGCCCCCTGCTGGCACTGCCCAACCTGTCGCCGGCACACGGCAAGAGCAGCGGCTGCACCTCAGACGTCCGGCTCCTTCAGGAGGTCTTCACCCGCTTCAAGCCCCTGCAGGTCGACCCCACTGAGTTTGCCTGTCTGAAGGCCGTCGTTCTGTTCAAACCCGGTGAGTGTGTGTGTGTGTGTGTGTGCTGTGGCACGAGGCCGAGCTTCTCGGCTCGTGGAGAGTAACTGCTGGTTTTCTAACAGAAGCTCGAGGACTCAAAGACCCAGAACAGGTGGAAAACCTTCAGGACCAGTCACACGTCCTACTGGCTCAACACATTCACACACTGTATCCCAGTCAAGTTGCCAGGTGAGAAAACATACACGCATACCAGGGGTGTAAAGAGTAGCGGACAGCCAAACTTGAGTAAAAGTACAGATACTTAGTGTAAAAATTACTCCAATACAAGTAACCAGTCACCAATTTCTAAAAGACTTGAGTCAAAGTAGCAAAGTATCCAATTTGAAAAGAACTTAAGTATTAAGAAGTATTTTTATTTGTGCTCAATATAGGCCCAAGCAAAAAAGAAATGTGAAAGCAAACTATTGTTTTCCAAGACAGAAACAGAATTTAACCTCAATGTTTGAGAACTGGTAGAACAAAGTAGATAAAAAGAATAAAAAGTTTTTAAATTTGCAAGTAGATATAAAATAAAATGATTAATCTGATTAGTTAATTATAAATTATATGTATTATATAAAGATGTATATTATATAATACCATTTGTAAAACACATTTTTACGCCCCTAATTCGCGTTCTTGTAGTTTCTAATTCACAAATAGCCTCCATTACCTTCATCAGCCTAAAGATGGCGATATTCACCTCGTCCGCCCAAGAAATTAACCGCGGTATAAATCGATTTCGGCTTGTCGCGCGCAATTACAATGTAACGAGTAATGATAAGTGTGCGTTCAAATGTAGTGAAATAAAAAGTACAGCTACTCAATCACAAAAGCAGTGGAGTAGAGAGTAAAAGTTGCTTATATTTTTGATACTCAGTGAAAGTACGAAGTAGCCAAAAACATACTTAAGTAAAGTAACGAAGTACATTTACTCAAGTACCTTACACCCCTGACGCATACACACACACACACAAACAAACACTGACACGCACACACACACACGCACGCAAACAAACACTGACACACACACACACACACACACGCAAACAAACACTGACACACACACACAGTACTACGCACTCTCCTCACACTCCTGACTGTCTGCGCAGGTTCGGTCGGCTGCTGCTGCTGCTTCCGTCTCTTCACTTCGTGAGCTCAGAGAGAATCGAGCAGCTTTTCTTCCAGAGAACCATTGGAAACACACCAATGGAGAAGCTGCTGTGCGACATGTTCAAGAACTGATGAGATGCTTTCACGGGACACTTCAGAAAAAATGTGTGAAGCAGAAGGAGCTTCTGCGGAAGATTAGCGCTTTGCTGCGAAGCACAGACGTGTTGTTCTGCCAGTCAACGCTAAAGACGGATTTTATTTAGGACAGATTATTTTTTATAGATTGATTTATTCTGTTTTCACTCGTAGCTTTTCTACTCGTGCTATCGATCTTGTTTATGTGAGATGTTTTTCATGATCTCGCTGTGCTGACGACACTGTCATGTCTCCTCTATAATGCGATGAAGCATCGCGGAACCATCAATAACACACGCGTTGGATCATTTTGATATTAAAGTGTGTATTGTGAGTGTAGAACATCTCCTCCACCGGCTTGTGAGTATTTCTGATGAGTTTCCTCTCTGATGGCCAATAAAAAACGTCATCTTCACCATCAACCTTCAAGATTCTCACATTTTCTGAGTATGTACTTTTTCCTAAATAATGTTTACAGTTTTTTCTGATTGCCTAGGCACAATTTTTGTAACTATTGGCTATTTTTGCAAAACTCTACACACAAATAACAAAATCTTTCACCCAATTATCAAAACAGTGTAATTCTCTTGCAAAAGAGATCACAGCTAGATTAACTCTTCACACCTTCGTAAAAATGGTGTTTTTGTGTCAATCAGTACACACAAGCCATCATCTAGTAAGCACACAACGCAACAACTGCACACTGATGGTATAAATATAAAACACATCTGGCTTTTGCTTTCTGTCTTTATGTCAATTTTAGGTCATAATTTTGTCATAGTGTCATGTAAACATACAAGGATTAAAACTTCCAAGTATTGGTGTTTATTCACACTCATCAAACCAAGAGAAAGTCTGAACACAACATAGTAAACAAATAAAGGGAAAAAAGACAATCAGCCTTCATCATGTCATCTTTCTGGCTCCGGCCACAAAATTTCCTCCACATTGAATCCGATATCCTTCAATTTAAGTCACTGGGAAAGATATCTCCTTGAATGCCGTTTCAAACTCCTTGAATCCAGGCCTGACATGATGCTGGTCAATATCTCCACCTGCCTCCTCCATTGCCTGTGAAAGGGCTTCCTGTTGATGAGGATGACATTCGTACATTTTCTAGCACCAGAGAGAGAAGAACTCCTGGATGGGATTGGAGGAGTGGAGAGTACGGAGGGAGGATGAGTGTGATGGAGGATGGGTGTCTGTAAACCAGTTGTGGACCAAAGTAGCCCTATAGAAGCTTACATTGTCCCACATGATGACATGTCGGGTGTGTTCTGCTCTCTGAACAGTGAGTGTGTCATGTGAGGTGTCAGTGTTGTCTAGTCCTATGGTTGCTTGATGGTGAACAACAGCATTTTGGCGTATAGCTGCAAACATTGTTATATTACCATCACGTTGTCCTGGGACATTGATGATGGCACGGTGTCCAATAATGTTCCTACCACGTCTCCTGGTTTTACTCAGGTTGTAATCGGCCTCATCTACAAAAAGAAGATTTCGAAATGTCCTAGTGATGCTTGCCACACTGTAGCGGCTCAAATTGGGCTGAACGTGTTGGTCAGCTTCAGTGAGGGTCACCCCATGGTTGATGACATGGTCCACTATAGTAGCGCTGATGTCATCAGATATTCTATTTCTTACTCTTCTTACCCTTCCTCTTTCCCCTCCTCTGCCTCTTTTTGCTCCTCTTGTCCTCTTCCTCTATCTTCCTCTAACCCTCTCACTTCTTCACCTCCACGTCCTCTCCCTCGGCCTCCTCTGATTCTCACTCTTCTTACTCTTACTGCTCCTTCTATTGTGCTCCACATAGACAGCTTACCTGTGGCTTATGTATAGCGCTTAGTCTGATTGCAAAGTGAACTAATAATCTAAAACAGTTTTCACATGTGAAAGTGTGCCAGAAAGTTGACCAAAAAGTGTTAATGATAGCAATACTAGTGTATAATTTAGCTATAGGAGTGTGTTGGAAATTTGGTAATTGAGTGTAAGCAGTGAATTGTGTTGTGCAGTGAATGTGTGTGTTTATGTTATATTTATGTTATTTATTTTACTATGTTCAAATGCTCCTTTTCGAAGAAAAAAACAACTTATTGGTCAAGCAGCTGCCAATCACATTTTCACCAGCGAAGACTCGTGCGAACAGTCAGTTTCAAATCACTACATTGATGAATTTTAAACCCAAATATAATCTCTTTACTGTTAAAAGCACACATTATATGAGGCCCAAACGTTGCTATTGCTGTTTCCAGTTATATTTAATACGTAGTAAATAATAATCTCTTTCGTTTTTTTCCCGAGTGCGCTGTCGTGCCTCTCCGCTGCTGTAAGTGGCGCTGTTGCGCGTAAACTGCACCGTGCTCGGAAGCCTTCGAAAAGAGGAAATGCATTTTGTGTGGAAAACAAACTGTGTTGCTGACTGCTAGTATGTTCGAATACGCGATCTTCGTTAATACGTGAAAATGTTCGGTAAATTCTCCGACTATGACTATGAGCGTGTGCCGCAGAGGGACGGTGCTGCTGGGGCGCTTCCTGGCGGCCGCTTCCGTCTCTCTTCTGATTATGTGCCGGGCGTCAGTCAGAAGTTCTCCGCAGGTAAAAGCACAACCTTCTTAAAATCAATATTATGTTGACATCAGGGTTACCTACCACCACCAGGCTAGTTGCAGGGTTTTATATATACTAATTATGAACGCCGAAACATTAAAATAAGCTGTCTTGTGAAATACAATGACATACACCTCAACAGATTTCTCTAACGATAATCGCATTTTATTGGGTGACTAGAATATTTGTCATTTTTAGCTGTAACAACTATCCAAACATGGAAACAGCTCATGCATGAAATAGCCAGAAGCAAAGTTTTTATATAGCCTATTTATAATTTAAAATGATAGAAAGTTGCAATTTACTAGTTTCTGTTTTTTACAGATGGGCAATATATATTAACCAGGCCAAACGAGATAAAGTGTTGTTTTAGCCATTAATTTCACTGTGATTTCAGTTGTTGACATGGTTTTACTCAATTAATATTATACATGTAACTTAACATGTAGAAAACGATTAATTACAAACAAAACTAGCCATTTTTACCATGACTTAGTCTTAGCAATTCATTAATTAATTTGTTGATAATATAATCACACTTTTTAATTTTCCTGTAAAAGACCAATAAAACTAACAATGACGTTGACTATTACCTAGAGCTGCACAATTCTGGATAAAATGAGAATCATATGGCGTAATGGTTAGTTTTTGCTGCCGCCTCACTGAGGACAGGGCATGTTTATTCTGTTGATGAACTGATGGAGTTGTGTCTCTTCTCTTATCTATAGGAGCATCTCAAGGGTTTTTGTCATGGCTTTGCAATATTGTTGTAACTGGCCTGGTTTTCCTCTTCACCGTCGTGACGTTTCCTGTGTCTGGATGGTTTGTTCTGAAGGTGAGTGTTCCTCACGTCAAACTGTTCGCAGCTCTACAGTAATCGTTCGTATTATTTTTTTCAGACTGTACCCAACTATGAGAGGATTGTTCTGTTCCGCTTGGGCCGGATCCGCGCTCCTAAGGGTCCCGGAGTGGTTCTGGTTCTTCCTTTGATTGACCAGTGGCAACGAGTGGACCTGCGGACCAGAGCGTTCAGCATCCCTCCCTGCCGGGTGCGCGTCACCTCGTCTTTAGTCACTTACAGCGGACACGGCTGTGCATCATTGTAACTTGACAGGAGTAAACCACACATCGTTTTTTTAATAACTTTTTTTTTAGTTTCAAGTTTAAATAAAATTGCTAAAATTAAAATGAAAGTTTTTTGACTAAAACTAGTCAAAAGTCATGTACTAAAACTACCTTTTAAAATAATTTACAATATCTGTACAAATTTATTTTCAATAAAATAAAATGATAGCAAATGTAGTGTGATGGTTGTGGTCCGGCTTTGTGTGTGTGTGTGTGTGTGTGTGTGTGTGTGTGTGTGTAACGCCACTGGATGAAATTCATTTTTATTTGAATTAAGTAAGTTAATTAACGTTATGCTTTTTTCCATTAGGTGAGTACGAAAGATGGTGGTCTGGTCTCAGTTGGAGCGGATATTCAGTTTCGTATATGGAACCCGGTGATGTCAGTGGTGTCAGTGAAGGATCTGAACGCTTCCACGCGTCTCACTGCTCAGAACGCCATGATGCAGAGCCTGAGCAAGAAGACGGTGAAGGAGATTCAGACGGAGCGAGTCAAGCTAGGAGAGCATCTTGGGGTGAGCGGTGGCCTAGTAAAAATCTAGTTTATTTCTCCCAGTTGTAGACCAGTGTTAATTTTGGAATTTTAATTTAGTTTTAAATTAAATACCACAGCATTTTAGTAGACTACAGTATAGATTTAGTCAATGAAAATATAAGTGCTATATTTTCTAAATGTTTACTAAAGTAGCTTTGTCTAAAAAATCTGAATACGTTGTTAACTATGAACATATAAAATATGTACAACGATTTAATTTAAAAAAACATTTCTTTTTCTCGAACTTATTTTTATGAACTTTTCTTTCAATCCAAATATCCGAGTATTCTCATAAATGAAACCTCAACAAAGAGAAAAATAAATATAGTAAAAAGAAAATGTATTGTAATTGCATCATGTTTATAAGTAACAAATCAGCAGATGGCGCTTCAGGTTGGTTGTATTTCTGCCCGTGATTGTAGCTTCACACGCAGGCGTACAGATAGTTTTTCCAAGGTATCTGAGCTTTTTTTTTTCTGTGGTAGACGACGTTATTGCAGACACTCGCCTCTACTACTACACGCCAGCTCACTGAGGTGTTCCTGCAGCTGAAAGGCTTTGTGTCCTGATTGGTTCTCTTTGCGTTTGCACCCTTTCTCCACAAGCTCGGATTTTGATTGGACGTCGTCACGAAAAGCATTTTTGTTTAGTTTTTATTTGTTGACGAAAGTGTCAATAAATGTAGTTATAGTTTTGTCCCTGAGCGGGAGTTATTATATAGTTCTCGCTTTGTTTTCGTCAGGGAAACACTGTTGCAGACTGTTCTGAACTGAACTGAAGCCACTGTTCCCAGCTGTTTGTGGTAACGGACCTGCGTGTGTCGCAGATGGACATGAATGAGCTGACCCAGCCGTGGGGGTTGGAGGTGGACCGCGTGGAGCTGATGCTGGAGGCGGTGCTCCGCGAGCCAGACGGGCATCACGCCGGGCACTTCATCATGCCACCCTCTGTTCCGGGGCTGGAGGGTCTCGCAGGGCCCATACAGCAACTGGCTACGCACTTCCTGAATCTGACCGCGGCTTCTCAGCGCGACCACGGTGACTCGAGACCAGACAACGCTTTCACTTGCCGCCGCACTCTTGGGTCAACGCAAAGCAGAGATAGTGCTTACGTGCAACTTATGTGCAAACATGTCTATTAGATTTGATTCAAGATTCATCTAGAATGATTAAAAGTAATCTCTGCCCTTCTGTTGTTTATTAGTATTATTATACGTACGTAGTTTCAAATCATTTGTTTACTTTGGCTCAGATCGTTTTTACCGCGTCATATTTACTGCATGGTCCCGAATAACGTGAGCTTTGGGAACTGCGTCCAGACACGGTGAGCTTCTCTGAGGAGCTGTGTCCGGAGACAGCGGCGGTGGACAAGCTTCTGCTCCGGGTCAGATCAGTGCTGTCGGAGGAGCTGGTCAGTCGAGTGCGAAGCTGCTTCCAGTTCTACATCACCACCGGCTCGGGACGGGAGCACAGCTACTACGTCGACCTGTCACGAGGTAAAAGGCAGCCGATATTTCCACCCGCCGTTCAATTCTCTTAATAATTATTATTTTTGTTTATTCTTTTATTTATTATGATCTCTTATTTATTATTTACTTACCGTATTTATGCGAATACAAGCACCTGTGTTTTTTTTTTTCCTATTTTAGAGGCTCGAATACTTAGGGGCTGCCTATATTTGCCAATTTCAAATATGCATGTAAATATAAGCGCTCATTTTTCCACATTTCACGTGAGGAGCAATCACAAATATATGGAAATACTTTTATTTGCTTTTAGTTTGTATTAGGTCAAAGTCCAAAAGTGTTGGAAAACGTAGAATACAGGCAAGAAGTCGATAGCAGGGAACAAATACGATAAAAATACTCAGTTTGCTGCACAGGGGAAAGTAATCCTTCGCTACGAGTCCTCATGCGGCGCTGGATAAAGAACCAGCTTGAAACGGCCTCCCCCTGTTGCTCTGCGCCTGTGCGGATTGGAGTGCAAAGGCTCTTGGGATCGGCTGAGAATTCTGGGAGTTGGTGTTCGGATCACTTGAATCGACTTTTTAAATTTATTCAAGTAAAATTATATCGAAATGATACGAGTCACAAGTTTGTTAAATCGGTCGCACCGGTCACACGCGAGGACGTGAAAGATGATCAGGATCAAAGACAGTACGCAGAGATTTGTGGGAGATAATTGGGAGATTCCTTCAGATCCGTGTGTGTGTGTTCAGGAAGCGGGGCGTGCGGTGCTGGGCTCTCGCCCGGAGAGCCGGATGTGTGGGTGTGGCTGAGTGAGGCGGAGCTGCTGGCGGTGTTCCAGGGCGGCGTGACACCGCTGGCGGCCTACAGCAGCGGCAGACTGAGGCTGCAGGGCGACGTCAACGCGGCCGTGAAGCTGCAGACGCTGGTGGAGCTCCTCAAGCCCACGTGACCACGCCCCCGTCTGCCATCATTACAGTGACACGCCCATACACTGTACCAATTCAACGTCTTTTACATTTTTTAGTAATGTTTTCGTAGTAAATGAATGTTTCAATATGTGAATCCTTGTGTCTCGTGTGTGTTTGACTTCATGCGCTCCATCCTTGAGGTTTGCGTTTCCCAGGGGTGTAAGGTACTTGAGTAAATGTACTTGGTTACTTTACCTAAGTATGTTTTTGGCTACTTCGTACTTGCACTAAGTATAAAAAAATATATAAGCAACTTTTACTCTCTACTCCACTGCATTTGTGATTGAGTCGCAGTGCTTTTTACTCCACTACATTTGAACGAACACTTACTGTTACTCGTTACATTGTAATTGTGCGCGACAAGCTGGAATCGATTTATACCGCGGTTAATTTCTTTAGGCTGCTGAAGGTAATGGAGGCTATTTGTGAATTAGAAACCACAAGAACGCGAATTAGTGGCGTAAAAATGTGTTTCACAAATGTTATTATATAATATACAACGTTATAATACATATTATAATTTACTAATCAGATGAATCATTTTATTTTATATCTACTTGCAAATTTAAGTGATTGAGACTGACTTTTTGTTCTTTTAATCTACTTTCTTCTACCAGTTTTCAAACATTGAGGTTAAATTCTGTTTCTGTCTTGGAAAACAATAGTTTGTTTTCACATTTCTTTTTTTTTTTTGGGCCTATATTGAGCACGAATAAAAACACTTCTTAATACGTAAGTTCTTTTCAAATTGGATACTTTGCTACTTTGACTCAAGTCTTTTTGAAATTGGTGACTTGTTACTTGTATTGGAGTAATTTTTACAGTATCTGTACTTTTACTCAAGTATAGCTGTCCGGTACTCTTTACACCCCTGTTGTTTCCTCGAGTCGTTGCCTTGAACAAGAAGGTTTTTTCTTTTTTCTCGGGTTGGTGTCCTTGGACGAAGCCATTTATAAAGGACGCCTCACAAGGTCTTTTCACCCCGCCAAACGCTCTCGTTCCACATGCGACTGACCGACACAATCATTTTGCGTTTCTGAAATCCTCACACTGACGACACAAAGATATTTCTTCCTCCTGTGAGAGTTTGTTGTGTGGATATCTGGCTTGCGTCACGTTCTGCACGTGCTCCGCGGCCTTCTGCTTCCCCTTGACCGTGTGGGTTAGGGTCAGTGGTATAAACACCAGAGCGAGCGGAAGCGCTGGTCAGACCCGCTTCAGCATGAGGGCCGCTCTGTCTCAGCCGCTCTCCAGGCTGAGGAACCCGCGTCTGCTCCGGGATGCTCACACGCTCCCCGCCCACGTGCGCCGTTTCGACGAAATACCCGGGATGTGGAGGAGCGGCGTCGCCAATCTCTACACCTTCTGGAAAATGGACGGACTCAGAAACATCCACCGGATTATGCTGAACAATTTCAACACGTTTGGTCCCATTTACAGGTAAAAAGACACAGGAATGTGGTGAACCTGCAGTGTGTGTGTGTGTGTGTGTGTGTAACAGACTGTAACCAGAAATAAACACGTGTGAGATTAATAGCAGTGATGTCACCCCATAGAGTGATAATTTGAAAAAAAAAAAAACAAGATTTAGAACTCTGAAAACGAAATGTATATTTTAATTGCTTCAGAGACAAAGAACTTATTTCCAAAGCGCTTTATTTTGCACAAGAGCCGATGTTTGAAACACCAGATCCTGGGTTTGATTCCCAGTAAAATTCGGAATGACGTGTAAGTTGCTTTGGATAAAGCGTCTGCCTAATTACTATATCAACCATTGTGGGACGGTCCGTCCATCTTTGTATTTGTGGACATGTACTAATACGGTAAGGCACACACTTAACAGTGACTTTGGACAGGGAAAAAGTCGGATACTATGAAAGTGTGAACATCATCAATCCTGAAGATGCGGGAATCCTGTTCAAAGCTGAAGGCCGTTACCCGCGACGGCTCCGCGTGGAAGCCTGGACGTCCTACAGGGAGCACAGGAACCGCAAATACGGCGTCCTGCTGAAGTACGGCTGGTCTTCCTCACACGCCGCACGTCCTCGCTCACGGTCTGACCCATAATAACACACGCTCATGTGCTTTTGCAGAGATGGAGAGGAGTGGAAATCCAACAGGATCGTTTTAAACAAGGAGGTCATCTCTCCAAAAGTGCTGGGCAACTTTGTTCCTCTGCTGGACGAGGTCGGTCGGGACTTTGTTGCCAGAGTCAGTAAGAAGATTGAAAGGAGTGGAAGAAACGAGTGGAGCACTGACCTGTCGCACGAGCTCTTCAAGTATGCCCTGGAATGTAAGATCTCTGTGTGTGTGTGTGTGTGTGTGTGCTGTCCTGCGATTGGTTATTGTCTGCTTTGACTAGCCGTGAGCGCGGTGCTCTACGGGGAACGTCTGGGGCTGCTGATGGACCACATCGATCCAGATGCCCAGCACTTCATTGACTGCATCACTCTGATGTTCAAGACCACCTCCCCGATGCTCTACCTCCCTCCGGCCCTGCTTCGTCGTCTAGGAGCCAAAATCTGGACGGACCACGTGGAGGCCTGGGACGGCATCTTCAACCAAGGTAACACACCTGCACTGTGAAGAAAAACGAGAAGCTGTTGACCACGAAGCTCTTCTCCACAAGCGGACCGATGCATCCAGAACATCTACAGGCAGTTGCGGAAGCACCCTGAGGAGCGGGGCAAGTACCCGGGTGTGTTGGCCAGTCTGCTCATGCTGGACAAGCTCTCCGTCGAGGACATCAAGGCCAGCGTCACCGAGCTGATGGCCGGAGGGGTGGACACGGTACGTTTGCACACTGACGAATCTTTCAAATGACTCTGAACGAACGAGTTCCCTCAGTCAACGATTCAGTACGTTCGTTCTTCGTTCATTTGGTTCACATGTCACTCCGCGCCGCACAGACTCAGTAGTCAAAGTCAAAGTCAAAGTCAGCTTTATTGTCAACTCTGCTGTGCGTACTGGACGTGAAGAGAGTCGAAATTGCTTTCTCTACTAATCCACGCTCTTAACAGATAGACATTAGATTTTTACAAAAAAACAAGTAAGAAAAATGTGCAATTTTCAGTAGCGAGCAGCTGCACTCCAGTATGTTCATGATTTGTTCAATCATTCGTTCGTTTCGTTCACGTGTCATGTGACCGTGATAACGCTGTTTAAACAAAATGGCAGATGCAGGACATAGATCAAGTTTTGCGAGGTTTTGCACATGGATTTGAACACACAATTTTGTGGCAATTTATGTATTCTTTGTTGTCCGCTGAAGCAAACCACGTTGTCTTTTGTATATACTGCGCCGCCTGCTGTAAATGAACAAATGAATCGTTAAAAGAAATAGTTAAAAGAATCCAATTCACCATCACTAGTTGAAACACGCGTGACGCTTGTCTCTGGTGCGTCAGACCTCTGTCACCCTCTTGTGGACACTGTATGAACTGGCGCGACACCCGGACCTGCAGGAGGAGATCCGAGCCGAGGTCCGCTCCGCTCGTCTGGCCTGTGAAGGAGATGTGGTGGAGATGCTCAGACAGGTTCCTCTGCTTAAAGGAGCCCTGAAGGAAACCCTGAGGTACGAGACTCCACTGAGATAGTTCTACTCTAACAATATGAAGACATTAGCGCGTAACGTGTATTCTGGAGTTGCGTTGTTGTCGTGTAAGGATGGTCATCTAACGTGGATGGAAAGAAAAGCTGTTGTGGATGTCTGTGTTGAGGTTGCATCCTGTGGCCGTGAGTCTCCAGCGCTACATCACTGAAGACGTCGTCCTTCAGAATTACCACGTTCCTGCCGGGGTGAGTGTGTGTGAGTGTGTGTGTGTGTCCAGCTGATGGTCCCCGTGTCTGACCAGACGCTGGTCCAGCTGGGGCTTTACGCCATGGGTCGTGACCCGCGGACCTTCCCCTCTCCCGAGCGCTACCTGCCCTCACGCTGGCTCGGGTCCGAGCAGCGCTACTTCAAGAGCTTGAGCTTCGGCTTCGGGCCGCGCCAGTGTCTGGGCCGCAGGATCGCCGAAAGCGAGATGCAGCTCTTCCTGGTTCACGTAGGTTCTACTGTCGCTGGTGTTTCGCAGCTGATGCTGGATCTGCGTGTGGTGCAGATGTTGGAGAACTTCAGGTTTGAGAAGCAGAGGCAGGTGGAGGTGAGGAGCACGTTCGAGCTGATCTTAATCCCGGAGAAGCCCATCCTGCTGACCATCAGACCCCTGACCACAAGCTCCACAGGGTCCTGAGTGTGTTGCTCTCAGTGATGGAAATCAACCTGTGACGGGAAGTGTTTTTTATTCATAATAAAACCTGTTTCTCTAAGACGGTTGCGTCGTTGGTGGTTAAAAGTCAAGACTTTTATTCTGTTCCAGTCTGCAGCTTCTGCGGTGACTGGATTATTGTGCTACTCTTTGCTGTGTAAATGTCGGTTAAATAATCAGAAACAAGGTGTTATTTAAAAATCATTGTATCTGAAAAATCCTTGTATCCATTGTTTCCAAATCAGGAACCTAGTGTGAGTTCTGGTCAGGCCCGGTCAGGTCTGTCGCGTGGAGCATGTTCTCCTCCTGCTTGCGTGGCTTTTCTCCAGGTTTCTGGTTTCTGCCACAGTCCAGAAACATGCGTTTCGGGGGAAATGACATTGTAAAATTGACCTTCAGTCTGAAAGTGTGTGTGTGTGTGTTTGTGTGTGTGTGTGTGATTGGCTCCAGCTCCCCGTGACCCTGAAATGGACTAAACAGTAGAAACAGGATTAAAGCACTTCATTAAGGATTAAAACAGATTTATAACTACTGTACTCTGCTTTAATTTCTCGTTTCTAATTGTGTCATAGTTTCTCAATTTCTTTCTCTAAAAATCTACATAAAATATATGTATACTTCCTTAAAAAGAATATTGAAATACAGCATAAAATTAAAAAAAAAAAAGTATCATTGGTTTATGGCGCTCTGTCCAGGTGTTGGTTCTTCCAGCTCATCTATATGACTGGGGCCAGAATCAGTTAAATCATTTTGCAAAGTAGCATTTAGGACAATTAGTTTTGCTTTTTTTTTGTTGCAAATTTATTGAACACTTCCGGGTTACGAGATGTTTCAAAACATTGTGGTGATGTTTGTGTGCGTGTGTCAGGACTGCAACTAAACCAGCAGTGTGTGATGGAGACGGATCAATAAGAGGAAGCGCATGTGATGGCTCGGAGGAAACTCGACACTCTGAAACGTTAAATTGAGATCGTGATCAGTGATCATTGAAAGCCTCATCAGTCAGTTCTGTAGCTTTCTTCTGTTTGAGCATCTGAACTCTTTTTAAGCGGTTAACTGCCAGTGGAAAGTCCCAAAATGTCTTAAAACAATATTTCTACTCTGAAAATGCAGATAGCAACTGAACAGGCTTTCTAAAAAAAAAAAAAAAAAAAAACAACGACAACAACTGCTGGTTTAAGCTGGTGGATGTTTCCCTGTGGGCCTGCCGGGCCCTGAAGGTCTGGAGGTTTGGCCTTGTGTGTGTCAGGAACAGCAACTGTCCTTCAGAAGATTAGACTGCAACGCTTATCAGCTCCTGAGCTACAGAAGAAGCCTTATCACTCCTCCGCTCTGCTCTCCACCAAAGCTGTTACCAGCCGCTCTACGACTCTTTATAAATGTGACCGTGTATCTAAATTTTGCTCTGCATTAATTCATTCAGTGAAGTGACACACACACACACACAGCAGTGAACCTGCAGATTCTGCTCCCTACAATATGCAAATCCTCAATTGTAATGTAACGTAAACAAATGAGTTTGTTGAATGTGAAGAGAGCTGTTGATTCACGAGCAACAGTTGCCGTGTTCCACCACTAGATGGAGTCAAGGTCATTTGGCTGTTTGGATGAAACGATGTAAAACTGAATCAGTACTGTATATCAATTTCTAAATTAAATTAAGATAACAAATTATTATGAATTAATTTGTTACATATTAAAAGTGAGGCCAGACCGGAATAAAAAACAGTGTTTATAGACAAATCTAGCAATAAATGAACCAGTATCACACAGATTAACCATCTGGGCTCGTCCTGCATTCCATTCTATTGACGATTATCTTGCATTTTTGAGACAGCCTATATTAGTGGCCAACCAATCACAGAGCAGGATGCACACACTGCCACACACACTCTCACTCACACATACGCACACACACACACAACTGTATTAAATTTTCTGGACTGTGGAGACCCAGAGGAAACCAACGCAAGCACGAGAAGATCACACCATCTCCACAGAAAGACTAGCAACAGCTCCACCGCGCCGGCTCTCTTTTGCTCCAAGATGTCTTTTCTGGCTAAATCAGCTCCTGAGTTTATGGATTGTGCAATTATTACCGTGTAATCAGGGTCACTGCGGGACGAGCTTCACTTCCTAAAGCGGTCCACGACGCTGGCAGCAGACTTCTGGAAGCGTCCCTCCGGGGGTTTGGGGTGAGAAGGTCAGGGTTAGTGAATCGGGGGAGGGACCGACACGCCGCTTCCAATCTGGGCCAGTGTGCTGCCGGCTCCCCAGGGCCACCCGGTGAAATGGAGCACTTAACTGTGAGGGCACACGAGCACGGTGAAAATGAAGATCTGTGATGAGACGGGTCCCATGAAGCGCAGGCCATCCAAAGAATCATATCCCACCAGAGAAAGGGGGAACAAAGAGGGAGAGAGAGAGAGAGAGAAATGGATGGAAAGAGGGAGAGAAAGAGACAGAGAGAGAGATAGATATGGAGAAAGAGAGAGAGATGAAGAAAGAGAGAGGGTGGGGGGCAGAGAGAGGGAGAGAGAGAGAGAGAGAGATCACAGTAGATACTCTGCAGATGGAGAAAATTGCTGTTGCCTGCTTGGACTCTCACTCTTTCTCTTTTGTCTCTCTCTCTTTATACCTCTCTCTCTTTGTCTCTCTCTATCTCTGCCTCTTTCTCTCACCCGCACTCTCTCTCGCTCTCTTTTCTCTTTCTCTGTCTCTCTCTCTGTCGCTCTTTTCTCTCTCTGTCGCTCTTTTCTCTCTCTGTCACTCGCTCTTCTCTCTCTCTCTCTCTCTCTCTCTCTCTCTCTCTCTCTCTCTCTCTCTCTCTCTCTCTCTCTCTCTGCTCTCTCTGTCACTCTTTCTCTGCTTCTCTCTCCAGTAGAGAATTGTCAATATGAGCAATACAACATAATCCATACAGTTCTAGAATTCCATCCCTTTAAGGCGTATGGACTGAGAAATACTGTGAACTCAAGATGCTTGAACATTTGTGAGCAAATACTTTCATTTCCTTACAGAAGGTTGCTTACTTTTATTATCCTTCACTTTTCAGGATTTTAATTGATTTTAATTTATATGAAAATGATATTGAAGATTATGGAACAATCACAATTGTGCCTAAAAGCACAAGTGCTGGACAGCAAAGCATCACAGCAGGTCCGGATCTGAGAGGATCTGGACCACCATGACGCGCCATCAGCATCACAAAGAAAGAAAAGACACAAGAAAGCACCAATACATCTAAAGCCAGAGCTACACACGGGCACAGAGAAGCGTCCGCTGATAATGTGTGTGTCCTGCCTGAGATAGACTGTGTAATAATAGTGGGCAGCTCTGAGAAAGCACATTACTTTTCCATACACTTTTTTTTCATTCCGCATGCATTATTCACTCCTTCCTCACAGGTTTATTCTCTAGACGCAGCACATGCGCGGTGGCCAAAGGAAGTGGATCATTTCACATTCAGGTCACAGGAGCGTGGAAGCTGCAGGCCGAGCTGATAACTGTTCCATATTTATCAGCAGATTGGCCGGTGATTGCTGCGTCTCACTCATGTCCGTATCAGTATTCAGCTCACGCCAGCTAAACGGCTTCAGAGGAGCAACAGGAGCTGCTCCGAGCTCCATTACCCCCAGAGCAGAGCTTTAGAAGGCTTCTGGGTATTTGTATCCTGAGTTTTATTGCTTTTTCTATTAGAGATCTATTTGATTATTTTATAGATAATTTTGGAAAGCTATTGAAAAAGTATTTTTCTTTGCCTGCAGCGGCGACGTGTGTTTATTCTGAGCTACTGTGTGTGATTTTCACTTTTAGTCTGAAATTCACATGTAAATATGTTTCGTTGGTCAGATCTACATCCTCTACAACAAAACAGGAAGCAGAAATCCAATCCCTGTAAGTCGGGTCCATGTTCATTTCAGTCGCAGAGTTCCTTCTATGGCTGAGGGTAATCTAACACGCGTGTGATGAGTGTGGCATGGTTTATTTCCTGAAGTCGACCGTATAGTTCGCTACAAGCGATTAGAAACGTACAAACATGACTTACCCACCACAGATCGGACACATCTCCAGCCGTCTGGTGACGCCGCGTCCCGTGAGGCGGCCGTGACCTTTCCCGCTGCGGGTAAACACGTCGTGTGTAATGCTGAACACCAAGTTTGACATTCACACGCTGACGAGCGCTGGGAAAAGCTCGGCACCCTTCAGCCCCGGGCGCAAACGCATAAAAAATACCAGTTTTCTATTACAAATTTTAAATGAAAATGAGCATCTGACTAAGATCAAGTGGTGTTGTAGCAACATGTTCACGATAGGAAGTTTAGGCGAAAAGTTCACAAAAAAAACAAGCGTAGAGAGTGAACCCAAAATGCAAAAATCAAATCTGAAGGTAAAAAACACTTTGGTTTAATAATTCAAAAAAAATCGAAAACTCAAAAACAGAAAAAAACTTCTGCTGATATTTTCAGAAAGAACAAAAAAAAAATGACAAAGATCAGATTAGCAAAAACCAAAGTCAACAACCACAATCCAAAATCCTACCGGTTGTATACATGGAGTAAAACCACAAGGACACCAAGGCACAGGCACAGGACACTCACTGTCATCAGACACTGAGCAAAGAACACAGGCACAATGAACATAACTACACAGAACAAGACACAGCTGAAAACAATCAGCAATAAATAGAAATGGGGAAAACATCGCTGAAATACTGTTGAAACGCACCAGAAGAAGACGTCTTCCGAAGAGTGCCGGCGAAAAATGCCTGAGGCACAAAATGGCTGCCACAGGATATGTGTCGGGATCATTGAGCTGAATCGCTAAGTTTCATCATCTGCATGACACAGTCGAGGTGTTTAATTAACAGATCTGGTCTGAGGCCGACAGGGCTGAGCGCTTCATTGGTAAGTGTGAGCGCACGTCTGAGGTGATTTGGACTGACCTCTGGCTTCACTGTTCAGGAGTGGATGTCCTGGCAGGGTTGATATGATGACGCTCAGTGTCAAGATGGCGCAGATAGACCCGCTCACAAGCACACAGGATCACCATGCAGAAGAGTGCCAATCAAAAGGTTTTCATCCTAGTCATTGTTTGACTTGATTTGAATATAATTTGCTTTGTTTTTAACATCTTTTCCACCTTCTGTCGTTCTTTTGTGGATTCAGCGGTGACAAAGCAGACTCTAATGAAGCTGTCTCGTCTCTGAGCATCACTCAGATGCTGTGATGTTAAATTTGTTCACTTCTATGTGGCAGTCAAATGAAACTATTTTTTTCAAAAGCTCGTGCTAAAGACATGAATAGAAAAGCACCTGTTGTCATGGAAAAACCTTGAGGGGCACGAGATTTTCCCGCTATTTCCACAGCGATGCCGCCCACGCGCGCCCACGCAAACACATGTTTCTGCCCGTGTCTGTCAAGGTCGGCGAGCGGGCGGTGCTGATGCTTACAGCCCTAAACCAGAGAGATTGTAAGTGATGGCCTTGACGGCGCTGTGAAGCAGTCCACCACAGGACGAGATCGCGCGGGGTATAGAAGGTCACGTCGCGAACCAGGTGATGAATGTAAAACGCATTCAGAATGTGTAACGGTGGTGAATCTGCGCTGGGTTATGGCGAGACTCTCCCAGTAGATGTCGCTGCGGCGCTGCTCCGCTCGTGACCCTCGGGCCGCTCCCTGCGGACTGTAGAGATGCTGAAACTTGGTCGATGCCTCTAGTTACTCTGCGGCTCAAGTGTCTGCGTTCAGTCTGTCCACGTCCACCCCCACTCTCGCTGACAGCCTGAGGCATGATGTATACGTGTCTAGAAATGACTGAATACATTACTGCAGGACTGAACTGGAAGCAAGCCTGTCCAGCACATGCCCGCTGCTTTACTAGAAGGCAGAGAACTGACACTAACTACCTCATTAACAGCTTGAATCTAACATGATATATTTTTTATAGTACATGCTTTACCTTTTTTTTTTTTTTTTACTTTTTTTTAAACAATATAATGCAGATAATGATTAAATCTAAAGCAGGGAATAGTAGTGATCTAGTGACGTAATCACAGACAAGATAACAATATCTCTGAATTTCGAGTAAACGTTCCCACAGAACACAGTGCGTCGGCTGTGTCTTTAGTGTGTCGATGCTTTGGCGTGCTGGTAAAGGGTAATCACATTCCTTTTCAGGGAATCAGTGTCGGAGTGGAGAATCAATACTGCATAAGTAGACATGATGAATTAAAAATTAGTACTCAGTGTGAATATTGATCAATTGCTTAGGTTCTGACAGGTCAAAAAAAAAAGGAAAAAAAAAAAGCATTTATTAAAGAGACACCAACTTAAGGACAATGTCAAGTGTAGTCTCATGAAATGAAACGGTAAATCCAAAGGCATTAAAGAATATTATATTATTATTGCTTCTATAAGATCCATATTTTCCATAAAAGTAAAAAGAAATAAAAGTCAGTTGGATGGTCTTCATCTCTTCTCATTCCCGGAGACCAAACAGTTCACCAGACTCCAATTTAATGTCATTACATGGGATGCACATCAGTTTGCTCTGCACAATTGAATTATATTACACTTGAGCCTTTTAGTCTAATGTATCAAAGGCTTGTTTTCTCTGAGCTACATGAGTAAACATTAATCTATGTGTTAATTCAGACAGATGTTTTTAAATGTTGGAATGCCAGAACGCTGAATTGATGATGCGTGAGGTAGAGTAATTCAGATGTTACGGAGCAGTGGGTACCACTGTTGTTTCACAGCAAGAAGGTTTCGTCTGTGTGCATTTCTGTGTGGACTTTGAATGTTCTCCAAAATGGAGAAAAGGAAAAGCCGCTCAGGAAATGGATGAAGGGATGTTTTATAAAGAAGATTATTGAAGATGTTTTATAAAAAACTTCTGTTGCAGACATAACGTAAAGTGAATTTTTGGTCACGTGATGAACGTGGTGGGTCACATGACAGGTGGAGATACTAATAAGGGTCACAGGTGTGCACTTTAGTAGTGTGGAGAGAGTGGGTGAACAGGGTGCGGTACTTTCCTTTAACCGCACAACACGAACGCACAAATCATATGGATACAAATTGGAGAAAGGGAAGAATTGGAACAACAATAAAAACATTTAAATCACCAATGTGCGCGTTATAGATGACCTCATTGCCCTGGATCAGCCTCTCAGCGGCGCCCCGGAAAAGGCTGGAGTTTGGCCGCTACAACTTCAAACAAAAAACATACATAAAATACATCTTGATCAGGCATGTTAAGATAACCTAAGAACTAAAATACAAAACAAAACCAAGGATTCAAATAAAAAAATACATCATTCCATATCTTGGA
>CM051497.1:292035-322021 GCA_028031935.1 Paedocypris micromegethes
ATGTTGATGGTCCTAATTGATCTTCTGCTGAATTTCACTTAGTTTACCGTAATGGGATTGTTCTCACAGACCATACAAAAATGAGGGTCTCGCTGCGGGGAGAAGACACACAGGCTTCAATTCCCTTACAAACAGTTAGACCAAGCCTCCATTACAACAATCCAGCACAGTGTTGTAGTGAAGCATATATTTACCTTCAGTACTGTGGTGCAGTACTGTAAATATAGCTAAAATGCATTTTCTCACATTTTCTTATGTGTGACACATACAGTAACTCAATATTCTTTAAACGTCTCCAAATGTTTGGTTTATAGAGACTCTGCTGATGTTTGCTTTCTACAGCCTCCCTCAAGCTCAGAAAGTGCACAAGAACATGATCAATCACAGTAGCTGATTTCTTTGTTTTTGGCTGAACACCTAAACTTCCTCTCACACACTCTTCCTCAAATTCCCATCCTTTGTAGGGCCTCAGAAACCAGTGTTCCCTGATCTGGAATCGCTTTACACGTGTTTATGTCCCTCACATCATCGGACAAAAGGGTTCAATCAAGTCAGTTTTGAGTTATAGTGTTCAGGCAGTGACAGCAGTGTTTTAGTTGTGGTTGTGAATCTCAATGAAATTATATTGGCTAGTTGTGTCTCACCAGGTGAAAAGTGACTGTGACCAGTGTGTGCAATTTAGTTCAGAAAATAGAATTTAGCAATTGAGAAAAACTGTAATTCTTAACTTGTTCTTTGCATCCTTCACAAAAGGATAAATATACGTATATAAATATATCAGAACTATACGACTGGAAAGCTTCTGTTAACTGGATTAAACATTACACTGAATTCTGAATGTTTTTCTTAGATTTTTGAATTTGAAATGTGATTTTTTAAATGTTTGCAAGTTGCAACTCATTCTTCCCAGTTAAATGTAACTTTTGTCTTTGTAGAAGAAGTTTGAATGTCAAGATGACTATCAAGAATTTCTGCCAATAACGGATATTTAATCAGAAGTTTCTTTTGAACTTGACCAGGCTAAAACAGCTTTGCAGCAGGTTGAAGCTCCGGTGTTATATGGCTATCTATAGTGGGCTCGACATGGAGAAGCGCCAACACACTAACTGGGCACAGATGGCACAAAAGCAGACCGATGGAGTTCTCAGTTCACCTCTACAAACACCACACAAGCACACAGACACAATCATCAACCTAATCCAATCATATCTTCTGTCGTAGTCTGAGCTGATCGTTTAACAATGCACTGTTATATTACGCAAAAATGACTTGTAATTTTCAAATAAAAAATAGTGATGCAATATAGTTTTTTCAAGCAAAAAAAGACAAAAAAAAGACAAGCAAATTAAGAAACATTCCAAAGCAATGGGCAGAAACGTAAAGGCTTGCGTGGCGAGCTTCTAAACCAGCAAGGCTAAAACATCTGGGTTGTCCATCCGACCCGGGGTGGGCAATTATTTTTTCCATGGGAAACATGAGAAAAAGAAAATATTGTGGAGCAAAACCATGAACTAAATTCTGCATAATATTAATTGTGTTTCTATAATAACAGCAATGTTTTGACAAGTTGGTGAGACTGGTATATGTTTTACTTAAGTAATGACTAAAAGTGAGGTTACCTTACAAAAAACGCCATTTATTTACATCCTTGAAGCTTGGAAAAAGTAAAAGCCTTGCTGCTGCTGTAGCTTAGCTATCAAAGCATCCGACGTCCGCCATTTTTGAGCATCAGTTAAGTGTCTGTATTTCTCTGCATGTTTCATCTGGAAACGCCAATTCAAATCTTAATCCTTAAACAGAGAGGTCTGCTATCTGCAAACTAAACACACGGCTTTACCTCTGACCTCAGTAAATAAATACTTGTGTAGCTGTGGGAAATAAAAAAAACGTATTATAATTGTTTGTTTTAACGGTGTTGTTTACAACATCAAAGTTTTTAGTCTTTTTAAAAACTTATTTTAAAAACTTGCGTCGACGTACACAGGGATTTCTCTACGTCCAGGATTTTCAAAAGGCGAGAAGCTGCTGGGAATACTGCAAGATCCATACTGCAAGATTCCATCCATCAATGAAAGTCTACCTTTAACCCAACAAACGCAATCAACCTTTCAGAACCGTACACGGCACAATGCAATGCATATGTATTGATGGTTCTAGAATCGATCTCTTGTCGAAATGTTCTTTTTAACCTGCGAGCAGCCGAGCATGAGAAGTGTCTGTAAAAACACGAGAGGGAATTAAGCCGAGGTCACGCTGATGCCGGAGCCAGAAGAAAAACACCTAAAAAATACATGTATTTGAAGTCTTTTTCCTGTGACTGACAGAGACCATCATGCTGTTCGGGCGAGAACAATCCAGTAATCAAACGAAGAACTGAACATCACTGCGGCTGCGGCCAGAAATCATTCCAGAGACACCAGGAGACTTTTAACACGGACATTTGCATGTGTTTGGATTTCATTTGAATTCCATTTAAATCTGTTTATTCAGGATTCCATCCATCTCAACACACCCTCCCCCCCGTTTTATTTTTAACGTGTACACGGGTAAGTATTCTAAGCACTGTATCATTTTGTTATGATTTCATACTTGATTGAAACATAACTGTCAGACTGTTTGCTTCAGTAAGACTCTCTCTGAGCGAGTGTTGAGTAAATCCATCTGGTGAAGAAGTGCTTGTTCTGCCTCTCATCCACACGAGCGCCGCTTTTATCCTGCTATATTTAGCGCAGCAGCATTATCTGTGTTAACTAACCCGGGCTTTTAAGTGGAATGACGTTTGAACTCTAACAGGCGTTTGCTTCTGCTTCCACAAATGATTTCCCTGCTAAAAAGCAACAATGTAGGTGAAATTACCCTAATTATACCACTTAAGCCTAAAAGCGTATTAAAATATACCAGTTAAGTCATTTACAGTGATTGAACATGGTACGATTAGAGCTCACAGAATCCCTCCATCCCTCAGGCGTCTGTGAAGCGACCGCAGAATTAAACATTTCAAAGATAAACAAAAGACATTTCAATAAAATACATCCGTTTGTGTGTTTGTTTGTGTTTATAATAATAATTGTAATAATAATATTATTAATAATACTTGCATTTCATTTCTTTTGTCGCGTCCCAGTGTGTCGTGTGTGTGTGTAACAAACAATGTCTTTAAAGCAAACTTACAGAAAAATTAAATGTCAATTTTTCCCCCTGACAGTGAGCTCGGCTGCCCAGCCATGAGTGTATGCAGTGGCACGATCAGACGTCGTGAACTCATCTGATATTCGACACCTCGCAGCGCTGAATCCATCAGTGCTGAAATTGTGAGGACGTGATCGAGCTTTAAGATCAAGCAATGAAGCGCGGAAACAACACAGCAAGCCGATTCAAACAAACTTAAAAATCACTAAATATTCTTGTATTACACCTGGATTAAACGATTATTGTTTAAATCCACATGTTTTTCAAGTTCCAGTTTATTTATATAGCGCTTTTCTTAGATCAACGCAAAGTTGCTATGCAAATTAGGGGGAAAAAATTGTCTTTAAAAAGTGAAAAATGTCCAATCAGCAAACAAGTAAAATTACATTCAGAGACAGAGTTTGAAAATATAGACTGTCTGTTATGAATAATATGTATGTCAAACCCAGTACAGTACGTTTATTATATGACGGCATATCTCGTCTCAGGTGCAGGCGAACTTCAGACACGTCTACAGGAGAATGTCTGTTGGTATTTACTAGACACAAGTTTGTTATTAGAAGGGTTGTGTTGCTCTGTATGTACTGTATGTTCTTGCTTTGATGTATCTGTGGATCCTTCCCCAATCAATCACCACAGCATTTAAGACGACCTCATGACCTCAGAGCGTGTGCTTTGTATGTCGTGGCGTGGACGACTTGGGATCCGAGATTGGTCTAGTTTCCAATGTTTGAGTGTTGATTGGCCTCAGGTGAGCTGCTTCAACGCACTTTGTTTCTACTTCTGCTCCTTATTGGCCAGATTGCGCATGTGTGCGTGTTTCTCGCCTGGAGCGAACATGTGGTTCAGGAAAGCTGCTTAAATACTTTGTCGATGTAGTTGCCTGATGTGCTTTTTACTGGCTAGATAGCAGGACGCTGGCATGGAAACTACTAGTCTGAACAATGATGGACAATGGACATTTTGTTCTCTTTTAACTGACTCCTTTTTCCCCCTAATTGTTTTGAACACAGATAAATAATGGACATTTTTCTTTTTTTAAAGACTATTTTTTTCCCTAATTCGCATAGAGACTTTGCGTTGGTCTCCAACTAAGAAAAGCGCTAAATAAATAAACTTGAACTTGACTACTGTGAGTGTGAGCGACTGTTGTTGTAAGTCGTTGTCAGTCGTTTTAAGCGAAAAATGTGTGTGATTTTTATACTAGTCGTATTATCTATATTCTATTTTGTTCAACGTATATAATATCTTACATTTTTATTTTGTGTGTTCTTTACTTTTGTTGCAGCAAACGGTGTAGTATTCCCAATTTCATTGTAAACGTGATGGAATGAAAATAACGGCATTCTATTGTATTCTTTCTGAGCTGCATTGCGGTTTTGCTGCCACTCAAGACCTAGCGAGATTTTAACTGTGATCACCTCACAGCTAGCTCTTGACCGTGACAACGTGTTTTAATGCTGGACATCAACTGGTCAGAGTGAGGTGCTTTGTGTTGTGTGCATTTTGCGAGGACTCCCTGAACCTTTTAAATTGTTAAATTTAGTAAAAAAAAAGTATTTTTTTTACCCACGTCTCCTGTTCTGTGGTAACGAACCTAGTGATATTCATAGCCATATTTGTAACACCAACTACTAATGAATAAAAAGCAACAATTCTCTTACATATTCACACGTGCGCTTTGAGACCGTTAAAACTGTGAAAAGCACCTTACAAACGCTCAGAACTTGAAGTTGTGTTACTGGACATCTCTTAAAACTGTCATTGTCATCGGTTCGAGGTCGATTAAAACACCATTAAAACTACAGACATCAATGTTTACGTGCTGCAAAAAGCATTTCAACTGTCACTTTTCAGTGAGGTCCGTGTGTGTCAGAGATTATCTAAGTTCACCATTCACCAATGTATATGTTTAAACACGCACACACACACACACACACACGCACACACACACACACACACACACACACACACTGTGTAAAATATTAAAATGCTAAACCAGTAACTGCAGCGGGGGTTTGGGTTTTGGGGGGAATCCACACATTGCCAGCATGAATAGTTAATGTCTTTCCGTCTGGAGCTTGTGATGGTGGGACAGTATGCAGGACGAGAGCGACTGAACACTGCCGTCAGGATTTTTCCTGATGCTGACAGCTAAAGAGCAGAACTGGAAAGCAAGTAGAAGACGTACAGTAACCATGTACAGTACACAACTCTTCTAAAGCTGTAGTTCTCTCTGACTGACAGCACTGAAAAAGCACAGCATTTTGAAATAAATATTCTACACTAACCTGGGTATAGCTAGCATAATTGAGTACTATAATAATAATAATAATAATAATAATAATAATAATAACAACAACAACAACAACACATGTATCATGTTACTTGAAAAACAAACAAATCTGTCAAATGTTGTAACTGTATTACAAATATTGATTTAACAATACATTTATTTTTATATTTAGGCAATTCTTAATATCTAATTTGTTTTTGGTTACAGCGGAGACAGGCGCAATTAAGTCGCGCAACATTCGTTTTCACAGATTTTGCATCTGAACTTTGGCAAAATCATTTTTCTAATTCCTCAAATTTGGGGGATTGTGAGACAATATAGCAGCACACTTATGAGATTTGAGATTATGAGATTGTGAGAAGAGTTGTTCTGATCACAGGAGTTTTACTATACACAAAAGTTCCAAATAAATGTTTAATGTTTGATAAAGTTAGTTAACAAGTAAATTACAAAAAAAGAAAACACATCAACAAATCAACTAGTTGTAAAAATAACTGAGGTCAAAGTGTAAGAAAAGGGAACAACCTGCATCCGCTGCTTAACACAACTAACTGACCTCCAGAACAAACCACAGAACTGATCTTTATAAGAGAGGATGGTTCCCTTTTAAAACACAAAAAATGCAAAACAGTATTTACGTTTCAAAAATGTTTTAAACAATGGTGTTTAAATAATTATGACAATTATTACAAACTACTAAATCCCCCCCAAAAAAATAGTTATTAGCTTCAAAATAAAAGTCCAATCAACAAACAGAACACACGAGCACTTCTCCCCAGACTGAGATGGTTTGGTCCTTAACTGAAGCAGAAGGTAGACTGGGCGTGGCAATCAACAGACAGCAGCACCCAAGGAGACACACCCATCAGCGTCACCCGTGGTAACAAGCACCAAACAGAATAACCAAATGTTCGCTCCCAAACCTGTAACAAAAGCTAAATTAGAGTGATAACCTAACTTGGACAACTAAACTAAATTAACAAAAGGGGTGTGATCATAGCTTTTGTCAGTAGTATGATTACGGTTTGCGTGAAGTCGCTGTGTTGGCCGTAATACATCATAATATATCAGGTAAATTCATTGCTATGTTAAATAAAAACGTACAAAACCAGATTTTTTTTAAACTAATTGGACATCTCCTAGCAGACTTAATACGACATAACACACACACACACACACACACACACACACACACACACACACACACACTTCATAAGCACTAAAACATGTCTACGTATTTCACCTGCATGTACATTGGTGTATTGATGAATACATTTGTGGGTGACGAGAGGATAGTGTTCAATAATCTAATTACAGGGAGTGAAATTCACCAGTCCATTCTTTCCGTGACCAATCACAGACAGACTGGAGACTGAAGGTCGTCAGCAGACCAGCAGGATTCATAAAATCCTTGTAACAATTCATACCAACCCAAGGTATTTCTATTACAAAAAACACACATTATCGAAATATAGTAGTCAAGTTTACTTGAACAAAAAGATTACGGTTGAATCCCAGATCCATTTACATGTTGCGTCCATTTTGAGGTTGAATCCCGGTCCATACTAAATCCTCTCCAGATAGGCGACTTCAATCTTATACTTGTCTACCAATCAATGAAAGAGCACTTAGCCAATGACTTTCTCTCTTGGCTAGAGGAGGCGTGGCCAGCGTGGGGGTGTTCCAGAGCCCCCATCAGCATTCCCTACACATCCCCAGCAATCCTTCCATCCTCTTTGAAAGAGCCATTACGCCTAGTGTGTAATTATTCTGTCAGTTAAAGAAAGCATGTGGCTGGAATAATCAGACTCCCACTCTGCAATTGTCCTGAAACAGCAGCTCTTTCTCAGTGCAGAGCGTGCAGCAGAAACCAATGATGTCTTCCTTCACTTTCTCCAGTCATGCTTGTGGAAGGAACAAATGTCTGCTTTAGAGATGCTCTCACATATGTTGTCGGCCATTTTTATAGCTTTACATGTCACAATTCTTGCAACCTGAAACAAACCGAGCAGGAAATGGTATAAAGGAAGCTTTATAGATTTGAACCACCAAGATATAACAGTGAATTATATTTTTCTTCACTAAATCACCCCCGCCCCCCCCAAAACACTCACATTTAAGGTACTATTGTTCATTATTCTTAATAATTACTCTATAAAGGTTGTTTTGTTGCTGTGGTGGCATATCTTTTTTTTTTGTACTCCACGGTACTTACATAAACAAGATCAAGAAAAGTTAAACTTAAAGAACATTTTAGTGGATAGATTTACCTTCATTATAAAACACAGCATGTTAATTTGTTACCTAGAAATTCAGTTTCTATGGAGACTGAGGAGAAATGCTGATCTGATCACCGCTGTGGTTTGGTTCTAGCGTGACCATTTTTTTGTACACCTGTCCAATTGCTCAATATTGCAAATTCCAGCCAATCACATGACAGCAACTCGATGCATTGAGGCCTGTAGACAGGGTGAAGACAGTCTGCTGCAGTTTAAACCAGCATCAGAATGGAGAAGTTCAATGGCTACAAGCGAGACCTATAGAAAAACATCTCGAACCTGGACAGCAGCAGAAGAACACACCTGGAGCCGCTCCTGACTGATGACAGCACAAACTGACTGACTACAACTCATTATTATAATGTAAATGTCAGTGTTGATTGTTTTTCTTCTAGTGATCATTAAATCAAAAAGATTCCTAGCATTCCAATTAGAAGAAAAGTACAAAAAAAACCTTTAAGATTTTTCAACAACAAAAGTTTTTCTCTGCACTAATCCTCAAAGCAGCATTTATTGTGTCTAGCCGTGATCAGAAAACAACAACAATAAATCTGTAAAAATCTGATTTGTTGTTACAAAATATCCAAAAATATATCATTCTCTCATTGCTAATTCCTGCTAATTTCACAAATCCTTCCTAAAGCCTCACTACAGTCCTGAACTCATATAGTGTATTATCCAGAGTACAGTAGGAAAATAGACTGAGTGCGTCAAGCCAAAATGCACTACGTCAAACTAAATGTGACAATGGACTTATTTTTCCTTTTTAACTGACTATTTTTTCTTCTTACTTGACCCCCCCCCCAATTTCTTTTTTAAACTCGTATAAAGAATCGACATTTTTCTTTGTAAAGACTTTTTCACATAGCGTCTTTCCGTTGGTCTCGGTCTAAGAAAAGCGCTATATAAATTATCTTGAACTTATACTAAATACAATTGGTACATAATGATTTTGAAAAATTACAGCATATGAAGAATAAAACACCTTTTTTTTAAATCAACACAAGCTTTCATGTCGGTGTGCTCTGCAGTGCTGTAATGCTAATTTAAGGCATAAATGCTAGTTTAAAACCTAGTTTAAAATGCTAAATGCTTGTAAAATGCCAGTGATTTTTTATTTTCTTGAAATCAGCAATTGTTCTGATTGGCTGGAGATGCTAAAGGCCAAGTGTCTAAACAAAGATGAAAAAAGTCTTATTATGTGTATAGCAACATTTTAACAAGCATTGAAGATAAAAGAATAAATGAATAAATAAAAACAATCTCTAAGTGTAGTCGTGGTTACTGGCATTACCTCGGTTATAAATGAATAAACAAGCATCAACGCTTATGTGTCAAACTCAAGGCCCGGGAGCCAAAGGTGGCCCGCCGTGTCATTTTATGTGGCCCGCGAGAGCTTAAAAGATTAGTGAAAGAAAGAAGAGTGTCTAAAAATAAATATATAAAGAGTGTGCGTTGATCAAAAACTACATTTCTCACAATGCCTTTCGACTACGGTAGCCCTGGCAGTGTTTCCACAGTTTTATGTTATTTTTCTTTACTCACTCGGACAGTTTGATTATTCAGAGTTAACAGAGTTATGTGTGCTTTCATAAGGGTTTATGGTAGAGCAACAACCAAACTCAAGTCTTCAACGCAACTGCCATTGTCACTAAGTTATAATATAAAATGTGTTATTTGACATTATGGAGTAGTTACATTTATTTTACATTACATTTGATTACATTTAGTTACATTTATAAGTTATGTAAGGCAAATATTACGCAGATTAACATAATCATAAATACACTACTGTTCATTATACATCAGTATCTCAAGTAGAACAAAGGTGGAACGCTTGTCCAATTCAGATTTAAGCTGCGCACTGTATGATTTATTCTTCAGCACTTCATTCTTCAGTCAAAAGCGCTCAAAAATTTGTTGTAAAAAGAACTTTCTTATCTAGTTTGATTGATAGCGAACCCTGGTTGCAGACGGAGCAGCAGAACCCTGTAGAAACAAGCGGTTAGTGTGTTCCTCTGGCTCTGATCCTCGTGCCGGGAATGGTTGACTGATTCTGCATCAGTCAGGGCACATTAGCGTCAAAGTTAAAGCTTCACCCGAGAGGATTCAGCAGTTTTGGGGAAATGACTCATTAGAAGTGCAGAGCTGCTCCCGCCAAAAAGCCTGAGATGATGCGGGGGATACGGAGAGCACTCATCTTTTCAATTTAGCTCAAATATAATTATCAAAAGAGACGATGCAGGAAAAAAAGTTTGGCTAGAAACTTGATAAATAGGGTAGAGAAAAATAAGGCCATGACCCTGGTCAATACATCAGAAAAGAACTAACTAACAAATGGACTAAAGTGAAGTTCCACATGTGTATTCACATCCTGCGAAAGTTTGTTTCAGTGACCTGATGTCCAGCGCTCATCTATATGTCTAGAAAATAATGCTGCTCTACGCAAAACAACATTAACTTTGATTCTGCCCAATTTGCCCTGAAAGTAGAATGCAAAGGTCAGCTTTTTATTTACATAAATGCATTATGACATGATTGTCATAATGGCGGAGTGTGACATCTAAATTTTAAAAATCTGAATTTTGAAAATCAACCTGCAATATATTTTCAGAAAACTATTCACAGTTCGAATATTAAAAATCAACTTCTCCTCCCGTGTTTGATGGCAAGTTCCAAGTGTGAATTAAACCAATAAAATAAGTTCATAATCCAAGTATATTGCGTTTTCACTTGTGCTTACATTTCAATTGCCACATTATAGAGTTTGTTTTGATTGTGTACTTTTACATATTGTGGCACATATACTGGTAATGATTCCTTGTTTGTATTAATACAGAACAGAAACGGTACCATCCCGACAGAACATGCACAAGTGCAACGAAACTGAACTTTTTTTTGGTTCTTTTTGTTAAAAATGTATTTTTTTTTTCTTTTTTCTGCTCCCTTCCCCCTTTTTCCTTGTTTTTGTGTTGTCTTTGAAAGCTCTGGTTGGTGTAGAAGCTTTGGTTTTGCCCCCAGCCGCTCTTTCTCCCTCCCCCGTCTCCCTCAAAGCCAGATGCAGATGAAAAATTGATGGCAAAGTGCCATGAAAAAGCCCTCTGTTCTGTCTGAACCACAGCTCTTCCTCTGAAGTTAACCCTACTGATGACACCCACCCTTGGATATGTTTTAGACACACTCGGACCAATCTACCCGGGTTAAAACAAAACCCGCGCCCAAAACAAACCCTGGCTGAGTAAATCTATTTCCATTCAACCCTGTGATGTAAAATCTGTGATGGCAATATCACTTTACACAAACCAATCTCACATCGGAGAACAAGGCCCACTGCTTTTGGCCGCAAGGTTGGAAGGAAAGATGTGAATGTATTATTCATAAGCGTATCATTATTTGGGCATCAGATCAAAAGGTGCAGAAATATTAGTGCTCAGGAATGAAGAAACTCTTTCTCATTTTGGGAAAAGCCTCCAGTCACTCATTATGAACACAGCTTTGAAACGCCTTTCATTTTCAAATGCTCATAAAACAATAACACGCTTCTCTCCGCTCTGAAGACACTTTAGCCTGCAACAAGCTTTGACTTTGACTACGTGCAACCGGATAAAATATTTGTTTTTTATTTATGCCTATTATTATTGTAATGTTTGGCATTTTTTTGTACTTGGAGGTATTTTGTTTGTTCCTTCATTATTTACACCAGCAAGAGGGACTGCGTGTCACTAGCATTGTCAGTTCCGGTGGAGAGATTGTGAGTTGAGTAACAATCGTACACCTCCTTTAATGACTATTTATTAAAAATTGTTATTTTCAATAAATAAAATAATACCGGTACATATATTTATAATATATATATTATATATTTATATTTAAATGTATATATATTTTTTTTTTAAATAAAAAAATAGTTTGAGTATTTTCATTTTGAGACGTAAGTTTGTGAACGTTGAGGACTGTGATGTGTGCCACGCCACATGTGACCGGCAAACATGAGTGGAGGTTAAAGAAGTTGTATTGTCATTTCAGCCACACGCAGCAGAACAATAAGAATGCGCAAGTATATCTAGTCGTACAAAATGTACAATTACTCAAATTACTCCACGTACAAAGAGCTTTCTCCTACTTTAATTGTGACATCACAGATTGTCATTTTAATATTCTTCCATACAGACATGGACAAACTCCAGGTAAGCACAGCACGAACATGCTAACGGCGCCTAAATGGAGAGTAAATGAGCCTGTCAGTGCTCAGGCCGTACGCCACACCCTGCATCAGACTGCATCACTGCATTAATCTGCATCACTGCATCAAACTGCCTCTGACTGCATAAAACTGCATCAAACAGATTCAAATTGCATCAAAATACATCACACTACATCAAACAGCTTCAGACTGCATCAAACTGCATCAGACTGCAACAAATTACATCGAACTGCATCAGATTGCATAAAAATGCATCTGACTGCATCAAATGGCATCAAACTGCAACAGACTGCTTCAATCTGCATCAGACTGCTTCAAACAGCATGGCTGTGGTCCTAGAAGGAAGCCTCTTACAAAAACAGCGCACAAGAAAGCTTGCCAACAATTAGCTGCCGACACGCAAATTAAGGACCAGGATTACTGAAACCCTGTCCTGTGGTCTGATGAGACCAAGACAAACCTTTTTTGTTCAGTGGAGCGAGTGCGGTGGCAACCATGCGAGAGGCACAAAGACAAGTGTATCTTGCCTGCTGTCAGACACGGTGGTGGGAGTGCAATATTTCAAAATATAGACAAAAATAATAGTTCGTAAAAAGTTAGTCATTTGATTAGAGTATATGTGGTTGTTAAAAGGTTGGTTAAAATCAGCACTGGTGCATTGTTTTTAAAAGGACTACACCAAAACAAGGACAATTCTGTTTATCATGAAATAAACACGCTAGTCTTAAAATTTTAATATAATAAAAATGTAAATAGAAAGTCTTATACTGCACAAAATGTTGGCAATATTCTTCCCGGTGTCTAAGCCTTTACTACTCAACAAACTCAAGAATTTAAGTCGTTACACAACAAAACGTAACTCACACCTTTGAGAATTGTACAAAAAAGGACTTAATTAAGTTGAAAGAAAAATGTTTCTTTGTCTGTAAGAATAACAGGCAGACCTTGACTACGCAGGAATGAACCAATCATAAGCTAGATTTGTCCAGTCGTTGTGGTTCCTTAGCAACGGGTCCTTTCACCATGGATCCAGCTGTAGTTTAAATGGCTTCTCACAATGGGAGCTGTACACGACAGTCGAGCCCGGCATCACACCTCAACCTCCACATTGATCAGAGCACTGGGGTGATGGATCCTTCTTTTCAGATTAAAATATAGACACAAAAAGTCAAGATAACGAAGTCTTTTTGATGTAATACTAGAACCTGTTCTCTTAGAGCAGAACTCAAGTCCTCGTAAATAGCAGATTTAGTTAAAGCCTGCCTGAATCTTTCATCTGCTTATAAAATAAGCTGATTTAACACAGACAAAGCCAAAGAATGAAGTTGTAAGGTATAACCGTACCAACAAGATGGCTGGCAGAGTGTGACGTAGTTCACATCTAAACAAAAGTTCTATTCAATGTTGCTCAACGTCAATGTTTAAACCGCAGACCCTGAGACGCATAATCAGATGGGGTATTTCTGCACTCACTGGTCATGAATGTCTGTGAATGAGGAGAAAAAAAACACTTTTTTAAACACACAACAAAAACACCTAAAAAAATGTTTTTTGTTCATGCGGTATAAGGAAGCAGTATAAGGAGGTGGTTTATCAAAAACTGAAAGGACTTGGTTGTACCACTAAATAAACACAAAATATGGTAACAAGTTGATATCGGAGTAAAATAAAGTTTTTTAGAAAAAAAAAAACAATGTTATAATTATGCTTATCGTAGCTAGTAGCAACTTTGTGTTGGATTGGACCTGAGAAAAGGGCAATATAAATAATCTTGAACTTTTAAGTACAAGATGTAGGTATCATTCATTTACACTTCTTCATGTGCTGTGACAACTTCAGCTTCTTTTTTTAATTGGAAATGAAATATTTCATTGCAAACCCCGATCAACAATTAAGAACATTTTTGAATTTGTTGTCTTTTGTCTTTAACTTGTTGTCCATTGTCCTGTCCGGTTTGACCATCTCAAGCTTTGGTATTAGACTATCAGGCTCTGCCTAGTTCAGTTTAAGCCCTGAGTGATTCCAGGTTGGCTGGGAAATTCAAGGATTAGGTCCCCCGTTGTTCTTTTGTGCAACCTAATACAAGTTTCTCAAAATCCCGGGCAAGCCATTGGGTTACAGGTCTACTATCTCCCACAGTCTAGCTATGAGTAGACTGCCTATAGGTTCTGGAAGGCTTTACAGGTGAGTATTTGCTGGGTCTTCCCCAAAACCCCAAGATTAATTGGACCTATGGGAAAGTTGCACGAATCTAAGTGCATATGAATATATATATATATATATATATATATATATATATATATATATATATATATATATATATATATTAATATATACATATATATTCATAGCCTTGGTCTCTTGATAGAATTTTGATTAAAATACAAACTTTCATTCGAAAAATGAAAAAGAATTGAAGATTCTCCTCATGCCTCCGGGATAATGATAGAGAATGTGCTGCAGAATCGAACGTTGAGCTGTCAGTATTTTCTTCCTACTGAAGATGACCACGCAGGCATAGTTATAGTCAATAAGTGAGATATTTTACATTTATTCATAACATTGTTTTATGTGTGTTATCAGTGGTAAATGGTCAAGTTCAAAATGCAACCAATTCGAGCCTTCTCAGAAACAAATATACAGAATGTCAGAAAATGTTTGCTTTAGACCCAGTCTTATGCAATATTTATATATACTCTAATCAACCTTTAATACAATAAATAGAAAAGAATAAAACAAACGTCAATAAATATGTCAGGAATCAGTGTTATCAGGCAGTTTTTCTGGAATTGATTGTTGGGGAGGATGGGTTTTCATTTTCTCAGTATAACCCAGCACTGCCTCTCACTGTAAGGTCTACTGTCTCTAGGGATTGAGGACTAGTCAATAATTCAGAAGTTGGGGTAGAAATGATTTAAACAGGTCAGGCAGCTCAAGAAGACGCATAGAAATGCACAGTGCACAAGCCTAACCGACTCTAGGTTAAGAAAAAATATTGAGTACAATAAATCTGTACGCACTGACATCTATTCACTGTGAGCACTGAAAAAAAGGTAAAATCTTTAGTAATTCAATTTCACAATGAAACAAAAGAGTCAGAGAGAGTGTATTCTTGATGTACACCACACGGCTAAAGATCTCTGATCTGTCCAGATAACGGATGTCAGGAGTCCCGTGTTGTCCCTTCCACGGCTACAGGTTGAGGAACTGAAGAACATACACTAGTTCTTACAAATACTTTTTATGCTTTTTCTGAAAGAATATTTTATGAGTTTTGCCCTGAAACAGCAATAAAATGTCACCAGTGCAAAATATGCCTTTTCACCATACAACGGTATGCTGATTATATGTACAATCACATAAATAAATACACACACTTAGACATCATCCAGCATTAGTTAGTGGATTCTTTGTGTTTAATTACATGAGACTGAAAGAGACTTCGCACTAATTCCACTTTGACTGTTTAAAAACAAAACAAAAGTACTTGGGGTCTTGCATTTGCATGAAGCTTGCAAAAATATTTGTCTTTCTTCTAAAAATAGAATAGTATTCATTCTTATATTTCTACTGATGCATGTTATAAAGCCTCAAACCACAGGCGTGTCTTTTTTAACTAATTACAAACGTTATTGGGATGTTGGATACTTCACATTATACACACTATACAGGATACTACTACGTTAAAATACTACATTTTACTAATCAATACCACTGACAGCCCATTTCAACCAGTGATTTCTGCTAGTACAGTATTCTGATTTTACAGTTATTCTGGTTTAAAATGCTGTGAAAATCTTAGTTTCCTGAAGAATCTAAGGCAATAATTTGATTATATAAAATAAAGTAAGAGCAGAACCAGACAGCCGACATTACGTTAATAACGGAGACTGCGAGAAGACTGAATCTCCCGTGTTTGTGAAGTAACAGCAGCAGATTAAAGCAGCAAATTCTTTCTCCAGGGAAATAGTGCGTGTGACTAACCGGTTTAGTCTTAACAAAGCTCTTTACTTTCAGCAGCGCTTCATGCAATAACCACGACCAGGAAAAATGTGTTTGCATTTTCAATTTACATAACTTTCAATATTCAAAACCTTAAAATAGTTTTTGTGATAAAATACGTTTTTATTTGACTAAACGATTGTCCTAACAAAGTCAAAAGAATTTATTAATAATAATAATAATAATACAAATAATAATAATAATGTGTAATGAATGTTGGAACAAACAAGAGTCTAAACAGAAAACACACAAATATATATATATATATGTAATATATGTAATAACATGTAAAATAAAAATGTTTATTTTGTGTGTGTGTGTGTGTGTGTGTGTGTGTGTGTGTGTAGTAAACACTCTGACTCTTGTTTGATTTCAATCATACCTGCACTTTCCCCTCACTCACTCTGTGATCTCTCACAACACATTTACATAAATTATCATGATGAATCAAATCAGCAGTGAGACAAAAATGTCAAAATTTACACTTAGATTACATTGACCTGTGAGCTTTTACTGAAATTGATTTTATTTTATTTTTGTTTGCTTTGCTTTTTTCTCTACTTCTCTAGGTTATTCAAAATACATTTTGTTACCATAAAACCTTGACAATTTTCCGAGATAAACAATGATTTTCTGACCTTTGTTCATTTCTATTCACGGCTTGACCAGCATGTGCACTTGTTCACTAACCTGAGTCTGTTGTTTCGGAGGAGGGCCAGTGATCTCCGCAGGGGATGGGCCAGGGGCGGAGCTTCTCTTCAGGCCTCGTTTGTATTGGGACGCTGTTCACACGCATCACAGACGTTTTCCTCGCATCACAGCAAGGTTTCTGTTCTGACTAACAGCATTTGTTCAGATCTTTTATTGAAGTCAGATACCAGTAAACAGTAAAGATCTGTCATTGTCATCATCATTGAAGTCAGTTGATTTCCTTGTCAAAGAAATCACACAAAATGCATGTTGTGATTTGAATGAAACTACAGTGTGTGTTCATTTTTTAAAAATTCGTTCGGTTCACACCTATTAAACATGCATTGGCTGTTTAATCTAATTTAAGTTCTTAAATTTAACAGTTTTAAATATAAGTTTTTTCTTCGATTATTTTTGTGTATATTTATACTAGGGCTGTCAAAGTTAACGCGTTAACTTGTTCGACTAATTAAAGTTGTTTAATCTCGTCAAAATGTATTAACGTCATTAATCGCACTTCAGGTTTTTCAGGCACTTCCGGTATTTCCGGGTTTGCTGGTTCAAAACCATTCAGTATTATGCGCACAGTTTTTTGCAAAGCTGAAATCACGGTGCACTTATAGAAAGAATAGAGTGCAATTCAATTATTCAGTCTCTCAGACGACTGCGTGCGCATGCACACTGACCATATGTTGGACTTTGTTCCTTTAGCTAAAAATGTGTGATCAGCCTTTTCAGACTAATTATCAGTGCCATACTTTTGCCACACAAATATACAAATACATATCCGTTGTCTCTTTTCCTTATTACTTATTTCTTATGATAATTATTGTGAAAATCATATTATCATAAAGTCATATTATGACTGGCTTACCCATTGTTTTCTCTGGTCAAAACGGTATATTACATTATTGAAACAAGTGTTTCTTTAGTGTTGAGTTTACATAAATGTACATTTTACACTTCAATATTCAATATTACATGATTCTATACTTGTTCATGTTATTAATAATACATAAAATAAAATAATAACTAGTTAAACATTTTAATCGTTGGACAGCACTATATATGCAGTAATGCAATATATATATGAACAAAGTCATATCTGCTCAAAGAAAAAAACAAACGAGTAAAAGAATCATAAAAGTGCAGAATAAGGTCTTCTTCAAGCACTGGAAATATCTTCCCATATCATCTTGATGCCAAAACTCAATCCTGACTGTCCCAGATGGCCCACCAGGCCCAGACAGAGTCTGCAATATTGTGCCAAATCAATCATATAGACGTTATATTTCCCAGCAGTGTTGCTTTTAATATAAATACTTCTTCCTTAAACAAGGTTTGGACCTAATGCATTTTGCCCCAGAATAGCTGCTGGCCCTGAAAATTCAAATATTGCCAATACATAATACCAGTGAAATGGAGTGTGGAAAAACACAATTTTTTTTCTTCAGAAAATGTGTTTAAGATGAAAGAAAATTGCATTGTTTAAAATAGTGAGACTCAAAATAGTGACATAATCAGATTGCTAAAATTGCCCAAGATTATAATTTTACAAGATGATGTGGGGGGTAAAGTAACAGGTTCAAAATAAAGAGTTACTGCACTATATTCCCCAGTTTACTGCAGGTCATAAGCTGCAAGCATTTCATTAACAGCTCAATTTATGACACGTGTCACACGCCGTTAATAGGACAGATGACAAAAGGCCTGGAAAATAGATTTTTAAAAAACGTGTCTAATTAACAACTGTTTCTCGTCTGATTATCTTCTATCTGTGAGTCTGAAGCATAATCTATGAAGATGATACTGATCCTAACATCTCTGTCAGGCTGGTCCATCACGTGGGAATGAATATATTAATGAATGAATGAATTAATTAATATATGCCTTCAATAGTTCCCATTGTGGGGAAAATTGCCAATTTAATAATGATTTCTGTTGTCGTTTGTATTATAAATTGTTTTTTCTTTTACTTCTACTATTTATTTGTTTTTGACCTTGTCATCGCTGTTTCTTTATTGTGCCGTTCTGTTGCTGCTGAAACCAAAGAAATGTCCCCTTGGTGGGATAAATAAAGTCATTCTATCAGTAATTTTATAATTTGACAATTGAAACAGTCTCCCCGACTGCTGCTGGCAACTGATTCGCTTTCACGTATAACAAACACTATTATCGTAACGGCAGCTCTCTGATGGCAAACCCGCAGCTTTATAGCCCAACAGCCCCCGGAGAACCATCCAGTTTAGCCATTAATTACAGCGGAGGACAGTTTTACACCCTCTGTCTATTACTCAAAGGCCTATTCAACAAAATCTTATTAAAAGTCGAGTTTGAAGAAAGATCTGCAGGTCAAGGTCGTTGATGTTGTCAGCACCGTACGGAAGCAAACACTGAATGTAGGAAAATAGTGTAAACAATAAGCAACACAATTTTGTAGTAATAAATAATACACAATAAAATAGCAATTATTTGTTTGATAACAACACTGTATATTGGCCTATTTGTTTGCAACCCTCTCTGGGTGAAGTGAAGCAGGCTAATGGTTTTAATTAAATTAGGATTGGTCCTGCAGTCGCTTCGTGGTCTGTTTCCTGCCAGGAAGTCTTGGCACCGAAGGAAACACAGTGTCACATCCATTTTGACCAGTGAACTCAGAAAGAAGCTCTGGAGCCAAAGCGCTCACTAACAAAAGTGTATTTGTCATATCTCACACACGTAGATCTCTTAGAATGATCAGCTCACATGAAAAACAAGTCCTCACCACTGTATGTACAAACTGCAGCTGCATGTTGAAAACAGACCTTGATAGAATCAGCCAATAAGCTGGTCGGTATGAAGAAGCCATACTACTATAATTGCAACTTGATCACATGGTTTGTCTTTTTTCATTCTCTTGTGGGTCACAGGGTAAAGTATGATTTCAAACAAATAAAACACATTTTAATTTAGGGATTTATATGCATTGATATAAATCCTAATTTATATTTATATGTGTTGTAAAATGTATGCACCGATGTAATGATTATGTGCAGTGTACACGTCACGGCGTGGCAGGTCAGCAGCAGCGCACGAAGAGACTCTGACCACAGACGCAGCGGTTTAATAAATAACACAGGCTCCACATGCATACAGACACAATACACGTTATGAAGTATGAAACCTTTAACTATAATGAATGGAGTAATAAACATCTTCACAGGAGCCGCAGGAGGTCAGACGTCACAGAAATTCATCAGTCGGCAGTTTGATTTTTACTGATTTCTATTGATTATATTGATTAGGAGGATACACAAGAAGAGCTTGATCAGCAGACGCGTTTCCCTCAGGCTTCAGCAGCAGTTATCAACTCTGTAACACACCGATCCAATTAAACCCTAACTGAGTGTGGCACAGTCCATTGAATACAATGGCCGTGGAGTGATTGAGCGGGCGAGCTAGCGAGTGGAGAGACAGAGCTGACATGATGATTAGCGCAGAAGGTGGTGATGGAGGAGCAGAACGAGATGAATTACTTCAATAACTCTGACTGGTTTATTTCACCAAGTCGGGAGTGACGAAGACGAGTCGTGAGCGGCCCTCACTTGTTCTCTGGGCGGGGCTAATGTGAGAGGTGGCGTGCAGTGGCTCTTTTTGCCATGTTGTGTGTGTGATATTCTAACATGTGTGACACTCTTTTGACACGTTTTTTTTGGCACATTGTTTGAATTGCCTCGTCTCATGTTGCAGCAGTAATGATGGTTGGAACTAAATGTTGATATATCAGAAAGAAAATTACGTGTATATATACGCATGTGTATAATTCAAATAGTTTGTCTTACAAATTGGCTGTATGCCAAGTTTATTTAAAAAAAATTTTCCTCAAGAAAATAAAGAAAGTACACATGGCTTATTATTGTGTTATTCAATAATGTTTTTGAGCAAGTGTTGTCGTGTGTCATGTGTAGAAACTTGCATTTAACTTTAAAGAAAATAATGAAGAAGCTTTTGCTAGCAGTGCGAGTCTTTGGACTAAGTCATTGTCTAAAGTGTCATTATGAATACATGAATGAATACAAATATTCAAATAACTGGATTTAGGTCAGTTTAAACTGAGAGGTTCTTAAGGTTATTGATTGTGCAAGATAATAAAAGCCATAAAGCTTTGTGCAATGACCAGTGACCTCAGGAACACAATCCGGAATCATTCATTCTTCTGCTGTAGTGGATGATCGGACACAATAAACACACTGCAGAAAGCCAGTCTACGAGAACTTAGAGCCAAATGTGTATCAGTTTCCCTTGTGATACTTGGTATCAGCGATCAAAGGCCGCGCTTTGAACTTCAGCCAAGTGTCCTGCCTCACACAGGCTTTCCTTGTGCTTTCCTTCTTCCAAAGTTCATTACCGAGCGTCTGTGGCCACTGCAAAAGAGGTTCAAAGTCTCCAGAGAAAGCGTGCGGCGTGAAGTTATCATCCTCTTTCAAAACACTTGGGAGTATTGAACCCAAGGCAACAAAAAGGTGCAGCATGCAGCAAAAATAAAGAATATTAACCAGGCCATTAGAAGCACCTCAAAGAAGACCACTGCTATCTCTTGTGATCAAGGTAAGAAGTACTTCACCTTACGTCAGTTCTAAACATTTATTTATTTATTTATTTATTTAGAGAGAGATGCATATTTCCACAATGTGTTGTGTTTGTGCGCAAAAAGAAAAGATAAATCATTTTCAAACAAAACACCAAATCTGTCGCGTTCTAATGAGGAAGATTCTCACGTATCTAGTCCAAACATTCTGATGACAATCACCTGTAGAGCGGCTCAGGTGAGGCTGGGACGTGCGAAGTGCGCGTGCCCGCGCGGTGATTTGCATGTCCCACCTGAAGCATCAAACGGTACGTGGCTTTCAAACTCACTTTTTCTAGAGTCTTTTCTAGAGGGCACACACCCGGTTGTAAAACGGAATTGTTTTTAAGTTTCCTGGCTAAACGAACAGTCACCGCACTAAACAGCAGCATTCGACTCGGTTGGTTGGACTTTTGCACAGATTATCTAATAAACCCGTTGATTGTGATGCTGGGTGAGCAAACGCGTCGCGGTAGTTTCTGTGACGGTCCAATATAATTGGTAATCATTAGAAATATAAATCGATCGATAAACAGAGTGAGATTAGATTTTAAATGCACCTGTCTGGTATTTTTATTAATTAATAAACGTATGTTAATTTAATGTAGTCGCGTTTTATCAGATCTTCTAGAAAATCATCTGGTCCTCCACACCTGGAGTGATGATATTGCTTTTCTTGAAGTCATTACATGCAGCATCCATCTTGTGCTGGCAATCAGTTTCATCCTTGACACGAGCTTCAGTGGACAATGACAGGTTATTTTTTCAGTTAAATGTGTGATAATGAATCAAAGCAGACAAAGCCGTGTCCATGGCCACAGACGATGGCTGGTGATGTGTGTACTGCTGTCCTGATGGCATACGTCTAGCGTGTGTGTGTGTGTGTGTGTGTGTGTGTGTGTGTGTGTGTGTGTGTGTGTGTGCCACAGGCGCTACAGGAGGGATATTACACTCAGCAAGCCTCTCTGGGATGTAGTCTTCTCACTCTCTTTGTATTTAATGATAGTGTGTAGTGCCATGTTTCTCATATAAAATTCAATTTTTTTTTTCTTGCAATTTGTTTTTTGCTTTATTATATACGTATATATTACATTAATGTGTGTGTGTGTGTGTGTGTGTGTGTGTGTGTGTGTGTGTGTATATATGTATAAATATTATATATAAATATGTATATATGTATGTGAATATATAAATATTAATATCACACACACACACCCTAAAATTAGTTAGGGTACTCAAGTTAACTTGAGTAAAAAGTATCCAATTGTAAGAGAAGTTTTTAAGAAGTATTTTAAGCTCAAAACAATGTTATTTGTCTTAAGTAGCATTCTAGATTGCTGAGACAGTGGAATTTGGGAGTTGAGAGAATTCATTAGTTGTTCTAATAATAAAATTTAAATAAAATACATTTTTCAAATGTTGAAATGTGTATTTTAGTTAATTAAGGACTGGTCTGTGTGTGCTGCATGATACAAAAAACTGCATGATATATATAAGATATACCAGTTCCACTTTCTGAAATAGAAATACACATTTGAAATAGTTTTAAAATCAGAAAAGAAACCTGTTTTGTGAAGCTAAACTAATCTTTTCACAAAAACATGAAAAGGCAGACCTCTGAGAGAATTTCCCTGTCTGACCAACTATTCACCTTTATTTTTCATTTGCTATTTTCCCTTGATTCCATAAGTATTGGTGATTAACACACACACACACACACACACACACACACACACACACACACACACACACGCACACACGCACACACACACACACACGTGGGTGTAAGTGTGTCTATTTTGTGTGGATTTTATCTGGCTGCCCAAAACAACTCTTGTGAAATTCACTCTTAATGATGCAAATTATATGATTGGTGATAAATGTAAATATGTAATCCTAAAGTGAATGTTTGTAATCTGTTCTGATCTCCACCACTCTCACTGTGTCTTTACACCACAAGTCTAGTAAAAGGAGAATGTCATTTGTTCTCTTTGTTTAAAAGATAAAGTATTTAAAAACGAATTGCAAACATTCTTACAAAGTTAGTAGAGACGTTTTTTTCTGGCTAAATGTTTCAAAGATGACCAGCACTATTATTGTTTTATACACAGTGTGACAATGTGTGTGTGTGTGTGTGTGTGTGTGTGTGCGTGCGTGTGCGTGCGTGGGGGGAAGGAAATATCTCCGTGTCATCAGTGGAAATCTTTACCGCCTGAAAGTGAAGGACTGGGCGCACGAATTTGCATGTTATCACGGTGGCATCAGATTCCATCCCACGTTGTTAGCAAACGTTTCCCCTTTGAGAAGTTCAACGCTCCGTCATAATCCCTGCGGTAGTGCTGCGATTAGAAGTCCACCTAATCCCTAAACACTACACATGGCTGCCTCTGGAAAACTTTTTTTCCGGGTTTACTTTGCCCCCTTCCCCCGCTCTGCCCCCTCTCCCTCTTTACCAATGTCCAGCGCGGTGCTAATCCCATGTGAAAGCAGTTCCAGGCTGAAGTAAGGAGGTGTGGGTTGGCATGCAGGAGAACGGGATCCGTCACACTGCTGCTCACATCTCTCTCACCGGTAACAGGAAAGAGTCGAGGGACCCGCTGCCCCACACCTGTAGGCGCCGGCGCTGGCAGTGCCCCCGAGAGGCGTTTTTGGTGCGCACTGATATTTGTGTTTGTCTGCAGGCTGGCACCATGAGTGAAGAAACTGCGAAAGAGTACGACTATTCCGACTGGTACGAGAACCCCGCGCCAACCAAAACTCCCGTTGAGTAAGTGTCAGAGAGTGTGTGTGTGGTATTTTTGACACTAATACAAATATTTACGATTATTACAAAGTAGACCATTATTTCAATAAACGTAATTGTTATAATACTTAAATGTTAACTTTTTTATTCTCTACTACATTGACTTGTCACTGTACGTGACCATACTGAATCTTGCGCTTGGATCGCACCTAAACACATTAACTTGTGTCCTGCGGCGTTTAGACCACCGCTTGAATATTTTGTGTGGATGAGTTTGTGGGATTTGCTGATAAATGGCCTGGCGTGCTGTGATCTCCATACGGTCCGGACCTACAGGTGCACAAACACACTCGGCCATGCGTCTTCCTAAAGCAACACGTGCGTCTGTCGCTGCTTTTCTTCTCTTCTCTTCTTTTCTTTGATCTCACCTCGGACTCTATTCACATATGCAAGAGACTTTTGGAGCTGGACTTCAGCGGTGAGACACCAAGCTGTGAAGCCGAGGATTCGCCAGTGTCTCGCATCCGCCCGGCACAAGACTTCTCTGTTTGTGAATCGAGCTCTTCATTCCTTCTCGCTCTTCACGTTTTCACAGTGTGTGACGAAGACTGGCACCAGTTCCACACTGGACTGGATTAAGCCCGTCGTAGCAGTTGTGCGTCCGTTGCGTCACTTAGCAACGAGGCGTTTGCACCTGCAGAGGTTCCGGGTTAAGAAGCGTGTTAGTGATGGTCTGCTGCTTGAGAAAGGACGGCAGGCCCGGAGGATTTGAAAGCTTGAGTAATCTCTCTGGATCTTTCCAGTTTACCAGACGTGTTCTGTGTTTGTGATATTTTCAGAGTAATCCCCCCATGTGACCCCACTGCTGACGAAAGCCTCTTCCACATATGCATCGCAGCAATCTCTGTGAGTTTTTGTTTAAAAACCTTTTTCCCAATACACCCGGTCAATCGTTTCTTTTGCTGTGTGTGCAAAGTGGTGAAATCTTTGTCCTAGCTGTGCGCTTGGATCCTCACTGAGCGTAAGGGTCGGTGTAGAGTCCGCTCACATCTGTCTACTACTGTGCCTCTGCTGATTTAACCAAGACTGTGACGAGTAGGACGTCGTCAGTGATGCTAACAATGCTGCTTTTCTTCCCCTAAGTTGGTGGTGATGTTGATTCTGGGTATTTTGGCCAGAAAACAGAAGCTCAGTGACAGCCACAGAGGACTGACCGGTTTGCTCAGGTGAGGATCCCACGTATAGATTAATACTTTTAGCAACTTCAGGCCTGAATTCTCTTCATGTGTTGTTGAGTCCAAAAGCGTTTGCGTCTAAGGCAGTGAGGGTTTTCGGGGCCTTTTCTGAAGGCCTGAGTGTTTTTCCTGAGGGTATTTTAGGCCTAAGAGTTTCCTGAGCCCATTCGTAAAGTCACTGTTGTGTGTGAGACACTAGGTCTATATATTACATTTGTGCATGTTGAGTTTTTGACATTTATGTACGTATATTGTTTTGTTTATCAGTCCAGTAAATTTTCTGGACCACACACAACACAAGGGTCTTGCTGTGGCTGTATATGGAGTACTGTTCTGCAAGTTGGTTGGAATGGTCTTGAGTCATAATCCACTTCCGTTTACTAAAGATTTGATCTATAAAGGTAAAACATTACACACACTTTTTCACTTTCTTCTTCTCTCTCTCACACACACACACACACACACACACACACACACACACACACACACACAGTGTTCTGAATGGTGCCCAATCATGGGTTCTGCGGGTTCAGTGGTAAGTTGTTCAAGTTCTGAGCATTTGTAAGGTGCTTTCACAGTTTTAACTGTCTCAAAGAGCACAAGTTATGGTCCAGCGACGGGAGCTGGATCTGCTACCAAGTGTTGCAGGTTCTAATCCCGGTCTGACTGGTTCTACAATAGAGAGTCCTTGATCAAGACAATGTGCTGGTGTCCAGACCTCCATCCTGAAGGAGGTGACCGTCCCAAACGCGCTCAGTCACACGAGGATCTAACAGTGCCCCCCTATCTTATCACTTCCCATCCAATATAGATTTTCTTTGTTACTTTCTAATCAGATCATCTCTTTTCAAACTGCTTTAACAAACAAGGACTTCACAGAGTGAAATATGCGCTGCACTGGAACTATGCATCAATCGCCAACGTTTGGAGTTAAAATTGCTTGTTAAATTGTTAACATTTTAAATAATGAAAATATAATGAACTACAGCTTTGCAGTAATAATGCCCAAAATAGTCTGAGATATCTAAATAAATGAATAAATACATTTAAAAAGAGAGGTGAATTAAAAGAACCATATCTTTGGTTGGTATGTTGTGGTGCGTGTAGAGTTCTGGCTGATCCTGGCGCTCTTCTACTATCCCGCGCTCTACTACCCGCTCCTGGCTTGCGGGACGCTGCACAACAAGGTGGGCTATGTGCTTGGGAGTCTTCTGTCATGGACACACTTTGGAGTTCTGGTCTGGCAGAAGGTGGATTGTCCAAAAACCCCGCAGGTACAGTTACTGGATTATTGCAGAACCAGGTTCCGTCTGATATGAGATCACATGCTAATTTAGGTGATGCGTTTGGGTCAGTAAATGAGGCTAAAGAGTGTTGCAGTCCTTCATCACTGAAGTCCTTCACTTTATTCCCATCCTGCCTCTATTAAAGGGCCTGCAGAATAGTAGTGGTGTAATGGACGTTCTTGCCTCAACAATCAATCCTGCCTTGAACGTTTCTTGACAAAAGCCATTTAAAATGTTATTTTCGAATGAGACATCATCGAGTCGCAAACAGTGTGTTGGAAACGTGGCTGTGCACGTGTTGCTTCACGCGGCGTTGATCTGCTTTCGCTGTCATCGGCAGATTTACAAGCACTTCGCTCTGCTCAGCAGTCTTCCTCAGGTGGCATGTCTGGCCTTCCTCAGTCTGCAGTATCCACTGCTGCTGTTCAAGGGTCTACAGAACACGGAGGAAAGCAAAGCCGGAGAGGTACAGTCCCATCTTCTGCTTGCTTGTTCACACAATCACAACAACTAAACACTTCGTGGATTAATGACCTTTCAGGGTCAAAGTCCTTATTTTGAACTTGTTCGTTACAACATTGCAATTACATAATGACATCTATAAATGCACACACACACACGCTCTGTGTTGATGAATGTAAACACGTGCCGTGTATTGTGACAAACCCTTGATTTATTGCCGATATTGTGTGTTTTCTCCGTTGTGCTCCTGGTCTTTCACTCTGAGTCAGGACACTGTGGTAGGGTCACAGATCATTAGCGGACCCTGTCCCCAACCTGCTGATGGTCAACGGGCACCTGCATTCCAGCGCTCTAATCAGCGTAAGCGGCTCAGCGGATCGGCCTGTTTGACTCACACAAGCGTCGTGTTGTTTCTCAGGACGTGAACAATGCCCAAGTTATTCGCTCGTAATCACTGACATATTTTTGGATGAAATCTCTCAGTGCGTTTAAACTGCCAGAGAACAATGGGAAGCTATGTTGCGTTGTGCTCGTGCCTTGCACCACTACAGATGATCTGTTCACTGATTTCCGTCATTTCTGTTTCCTGCAGGACCTGAGCAGCAGTTATTACCGGGATTACGTTAAAAATATTTTCAAGAAGAGAACGAGCACCAAAGTGAGGTGAGCAGGACTTCATCTGATTGTTGCACCAGTTGCTTCTCAACACAAGCATTTTACTCAAAACGCCAATTTATGTCCTTGTCTGTAACGTGAACAACATAATCAGCAACTGAGACCAAGCAGCTGTTGTCACAAAACTTTCCGTCTGGCTGAAGCATTTCACTGGTGTGATGAGAGCAGAGCTTGAGCCGAGACCCTGTGACTAACGATCAATGTTATAATGCGTCCGTCTGAGGTAAAAGGGAATCTTTCTGTCCTGCAGCCCGAGCACATCAAAGCCCAAGCTGGTGGACAGACTGACCGACGCTGCCAAGTCCTACATCTACACGCCGGAGGATGGTACCTGCTCTTATCTGGTTCATAGAAGGTCTTTGTTAAGCCTTTTTTTTAGGTTTCTCATCTGTGCTCAACGTCTCAGTCTTTAGGTTCCCTTTGAAACTGGCCGTTTCAGTAGTTGTGGCTTTCATTGCCGTTTATCAGGTAATTCGTCAGTTTCCATCAGTTGTGTAGTTTCATCAGACGAGGGTCGAGCTGACGGATGGAACTTGTCCTGCAGATGGCACTCCTGCTGATCTCTGGAGTGCTGCCCACGCTCCTCATTGTCCGCAGAGGAGTGGATGAGAACATCGCCTTCCTATTGGCTGGTTTCAACATTGTCTTGTCTGACGATCGGCAGGAGGTGGTCCGGATCGTGGTCTACTACCTGTGGTGTGTGGAGAGTAAGTCCAGTCTCCTCTACTCTACTCCTCTACTCTGTCTACTCCTTTACTCCTCTAAAATCTCAACTTTTCTCTGTCTACTCCTTTACTCCTCTACTCTACTCCTCTACTCCTGCTTTCTCTACTCTACTCCTCTACACTACTCTACTCTACTCCTCTAAACTACTCCTCTACTCTACTCTCTCTACTCCTTTACTCCTCTAAAATCTCAACTTTTCTCCGTCTACTCCTTTACTCTCTCTACACTACTCCTACACGTACTCTCTCTACTCCTGCTTTCTCTACTCTACTCTACTCTACTCCTCTACATGTCTGCATGAATCTCAAGCTCTCGCCGTCAGCAGGCGCTGGCCTATGACTGTTCAATGGGAACACGTTCAAGATCATGAGAAGACATCTGCTTGACTTGAACCCTGTCTGTGTGTTTCAGTTTGCTATTTGTCCGCGGTGACCTTATCAAGCCTGGTCAATCTCTTTATGCTCATGAGATCCATGGTTCTGCACAGGTAATTCTTGAAATGGACAGATATTACTAAAGATGTGATTTAAACCGATGATGATTATAATTCATTTAGAAATATTACAAAATTTAAATCTAGTAAGTCTGTTTAATAATAATAGAATGTTTCCAGTAAACACCTCAATTTCATCTGATCTCGCAATAAAGACTCCAAGCAGTGAATCGTTGCACCATGCACAGAATGTTCCGCTTCAGTTGAAGTCACCGACTGTCTCGATGTCCGTCGGTGTTGTGATTGTGGTTGTTTCTGAGCTGGAAGGCTTGAGCGGTGATGCGCTTGTGTCGGCGTCTAGGTCCAACCTGCAGGGTCTGTACCGAGGAGACCTGCTGCACGTCTACTACTGCCAGAAGAGCCTGAGACCCTCGCGTCCGGCCCTCGTCTGCTGGATGGGCTTCACCAGCTGCCAGGCTGCCTTCCTTTGTCTGGGTAACGGCTGCTTCTGCTCCGAGACACCTTCTCGTCCTTGTGTCGTCCCCAGTCGTTTGATGTCGTTCTGGCTGCGTCTCAGGAATGGTGATCCAGACCCTGGTGTTCTTCATCTGCATTCTGTTCGCCGTCTTCCTGGTGGTCATCCCCATACTGTACGGCACCAATTTGATTCTGTTCCACATTATTGGCAGGATGTGGTGAGTGAATGCACACGCCCGGGTTCGTGACCTTGTGACCTTCACTCTGTTTCCGTTAAACACATGAGATGAGTGTCTCTCCTGTTGCAGGCCCTTCTGGTTGACCCTCGTCTTCGCTGTTGGAGTCCAGCACATCACCTCAAAGTTTTTGTTTGTGACGAAGGATGCGGGAACGAGAGATCTGAACAACAGGTGTGACTAGTGTTGTGCTTTTTCCTTCAGTCTGTGACCGGACCTCTTTGGATTGTCTCCACAGAGGGAGTCTGTTTCTTCTCAGCTACACGTTCTTCCTCATCAACGTCATGGTCGGAGTCCTGCTGGGTGTGTGGAGAATGGTCATCACAGCCCTTTATAACATAGTTCATATAGGACGTTTGGACATCAGCCTGCTCAACCGCAGCGTGGAAGCGTTTGATCCAGGTACACCCACTCGCCTAAGCTTTAAATAGGAGTGTGTGTGTGTGT